>CM023481.1:63397214-63536377 GCA_013339685.2 Hyalomma asiaticum | reverse complement strand
CAATGTGACGCACAACCTCAAGAAAGTGGCCGCTAGGCATAATGTGCCTATCGTCACATCATCGCCGAATAAGCTGTCGAAGCTTTGGGCGCGCATAGCTGGCGAGGTAAATAAGAAAGCGTCTTGTGGGAAAAAGCACACCTGGCCCTAGAGGGATTGTGCGGAGGCAGTCGTCTATGAGTTGCCACTGAGCTGCGGGAAGTCCTGTATGGGACAAACGAGCCTGTGTGTCAACGACCGCGCACGTGAGCATGAGCTGTCGCTCACAAATGATCGGCGCGCGCATCTTCCGGCGCACTGCGCGGATTGCGAATGTGTGCCTATGTTCTGTGAACTCAAGGTACTGGGCCGTAGCAGAGATACCATGGCACGCGAGCTTTTGGAGGCTTTTTACATAAAAAAGAAAGGCACAGATTATGCTAGCCAGACGTCGGTATGCTTGCGGGGGAGTGAGTTTTCGTTGATTGAGCGCAGTGTGTCATAGGCCTATCCCACTTGATGTGTGCGCAGGCGCACCTGTGGTGTACTGAGCTTTATATTCTGAATAAACCAGTTGGTAGTGAGCGCTCGTGTAGTCGTGTTCTTTTCCTGTGTGTCGTCCTTTTTTGCTCTCAGATGTATTCCTCGAAGGTAACTATTTTACTTATTGTGCTTTGATCTCCCATGCCTGTTTTTTGACCTCCTTTTCTTTTTACCTGTATTTGCGCAGGTACCGCGGCTTTCCACCGCTGAGCAATGCATGGGTTTGAGAGCCTTTGTCAGGCACTTGCATCTGCCTTTAGCCCCCTCATCCCAGATAATGACTGTCTGATTAAAGTTCAATTTCAAATTCAAAATTTTCGCCACTTCGTCCGTAATTTCGCCTCAATTATCGCCGCTTTAGCGCTCAATTTCTTATCGGAAGCACTGCGCTATCTGGTTGGAGCTCTGATTGGGATGAGTCATTTATGACGCTCCGCGGGCTCCTTACCTCCGCTCCAATACTGCGCCACTTCGATCCCACTGCGCCTATTGAGACCACATGGATGCTAGCAATGTCGGTCTTGGAGCCATTCTCGCACAACGCAAGGGCGGCTGTGACGAATATGTTGTCGCCCATGCCAATCGTACCGTAGCAAAGGTCTTAAAATTGCAGCGCGACCAAGACGAAGACAGGAGACACATGAATCACACAGACGAGCGCCGACTTACAACTAGATTTATTTGCACTTCACCAGTCCTTTTTATGCAAATTCTGGCCACATCACGCCAAGCAGTCCAACAAAACACACAAAAAAAAACACCAATGAGATGGAAAGCATACAGCCAAGATAAAACCTGCGCCTGTGCACTCCCTCAAGGTACACACTCAAGCATGACAAAGCAGTTCAACTCTGGGGGAAAAAATTTCAGCGCAAGCCTTCAGAACGAAATCAAACAAGGAAACAAAACAGCAACAAAATCCTAGAGATAAAAACACACGTCGAGGATGAAACTGATGACCAACAATAAACAAGGAAAGCTCGTGAGGATGAAACAAATAAAAAAGAAACTAGAGCAATAACTCAGCGTCGAATCGTAAAATCCAAGAAAAAGAATGAAGGAAATACCATAAAACGTGTGAGGGTGAAACAACAAGGCTAGGCAACACCATCTAAAAATTCAACTTCGGAGTAAGTAATTAAAAGTGAAGGCTTGCTTATACATTTATCTCCCGCTTTCTTAATGTGGAACGCTTCAACAACTTCTGGTACCGTCTTGTCTTTTGATTTGCTTAGAAATTTGGCTTCTTTGAATTTGGGGGTACAATCACAACGCTTGCAAAGCTCATTTAAGAAGCCACCAGCACTATTTCGTACCTTCCAGCTGTGCTCCTTGGCTCTTTCATTGTAACACCTGCCTATTTGCCTATGTATTGACGACCACAACTTAGCGGAATGTCATAGATGACCTTCTCAGCGCAATCGGTAAATCTATTTTGGTGCTTCGTAGTGCACTCAGGCAACTCAGGCAAGTTGTCGAAACTGTGTAGCATGAAAAATTGAGAAAGGTTATCTTCGTCTTGGTCGCGCTGCAATTTTAAGAGCATGAACCAACTAGCCCAAGTCAAAATTCTGCTGTAGCAAAGGTGGAGTCAAACTATTCCGTAACGGAAAAGGAATGCCTGGCCATTGTTTGGGCAATCGGAAAATTCCGCCCATACCATTACGGACGCCAGTTTGACGTCGTTACCGATCATCATGTTTTATGTTGGCTCTCGTTTCTGAAAGACCCTACTGACCGCCTCGCTCGCTGGGGTTTACGCCTTCAAGAATATGACATACGTGTCATTTATCGCTCTGGACACAAACACGCAGACACCGACGCGCTATCACGTTCTCCGCTGCCTCCCGACCCTTCTTGCTCACCAGTCACCACCTGCGATACATCATCTCTGAGCATCACCGAAATGCCAGCCGAGCAGCTGAAGGATCCCTGGATCGCGTCTCCATTTCAAGTTCTCTCGCACCGTTCGCCTGAGTCTTTCCCACGCTCTCTTTGTCGTCAAGTGCAACACTTCGTCGTACCGACGAAGATATACCTAACCGACGGCCGCAGGTGGTTACTTGTTATTCCCCGTCATCTGCGCTCGGATATATGCGCCACATTCCAGGATGAGCCTTAGTGCGGCCGCGGTGGCCTTCACATGACGTATTTCCGCCTTCGCCTACGCTATTAGGGACATTTAGCGTGTCCGGTAAACCGGTATACGCAGAGGTGTAGCGGATACCGGATAGCGTGTAGCGTTGTTTTTCGCAGTGAAGTGGCGCCAACTGTGTGGGATAAACAGAACAAGCAAACCCGCGTTATGTGTCCTCCGAGATTCTGGAAGCCACTCGCTAAGCCTACAGCTTCGATAATTTCAGTCTGGTTCTCAGAAACGGCGTTGAATCATCACGGATACTTTACTGTCAAAGCTGCATGGTACAAAGCTAAGGCAAATACAACCGTCAGTTAGTTACTTAACGGCTATAGAGCGGGCTACGAACACTTGAAAGGTTCGAAGCGGAAGGCATACACTTTGGTCAGTCGGCCATGTTTGCCAATGCGCTGTTTACGCCCGGTATTCCGCTCTACGCAAAGCGCTTGCGTATAGCGGTTTACCGGACACGCTATACGCGTGTCCGTTAAACCGCTATAGTGTCCCTATTATTGGCGCGGCACGTACCGATACGTTCGCCACTACGTTCGGTCATGTTCTGCGTGCCAACGCCGCATGATGCATTAGGGACATTTAGCGTGTCCGGTAGACCGCCCTGCGCAAGGTACTTTGCGTAAGAGCGGAATACCGGATGAGAACTGCGCATGCGCGTGCCTTACCAGAAACGCCCGATGCGCCTAGAACGCCCAGAAGGCCCTCCCTGCTCCCGTTGTCCCAAGGTTGCATCCCTTTCGCAAGGTCACGGCTACCACGAGAGCCTAGCCAAGGCAAGCCAAATAAAGCGAGAACATTAAAAAAAAACTTGGGCCATCTCCCCGAAGGGAACCCTGATGGGATGCGAAGCAGCAGCGCTGCGCACGGGTGGCGTCACGGGTTGAACGGCGCTAATGCGGGTGCTGGAAGAACAGTTTGAAGCGAAACTCGGTGTAGCGTTTACTGGTGTAAACGTTTGTTTGAAACGCAGACACGGGAGGCGAGCGGGCGTTGGAGCCGGCAGCTGCGGGCGCTCCGGCGGGTGAGGGTGACGTATGCGCGCACCGGCGAGGGAAGCATGCGAGGGGAGCGTGACGTCAACGCCCAGCTGCGGCGTGACCTACTTGGCACCGCTCCAACACCTGCGCCGAGGGAAGCGCGCTACGACGCGCTTGTGCGGACGGAGGGACAGCGTTACACAGGCTAGTGAAAGAGGTGCTTCGCATCTAAAAGAAAAAAAATGGCTACGATGAAGGTGGCACGGGCGGCACCGCGGAAACGCTATACGCCGTCCGACGACCGGGCCATCTTGGCAGAAATCGTCGCCGTTAATCCTTCGCGTGACTCCTCATGACGTGATACCGCAGAAAGGATTGCGTGCGTACTTGGGCGACCATTCAGAACGCGAAGCGTCAAGGAAAGGGTCGACCTCCTCCTGGCCCAGTTTCTACGCAATGACGCAAGAAACAGGAGAAAGTAAGCAGTAGCTTTATTTAAAGGTGAACATTTGACAGAGATCTGTCTGGTTGCGACGAAATTAAAGGGACACCAACCAAATTATAATCATCAAAAGTAAAATTTACTTCTAAAGATGAAAAAAAGATGAAAAAACCCGACGTTTCGGGTCCCACTCGGACCCTTCTTCAGGGGTGACTGGAGGGCACCAGACAGCAGCAGTGCTTATAAGGCCTTCTTTTTCTTGTTTTTTTTCTTTTTTTTTTCTCTCTTCGTTTCTCACTTTCTCTTTTTCCGGTTCTTCAAGCCGAGGGGGGTCATGCTAATGTTGAACCAGGTGCCGGAGTCCCCTAAAATAGACACTTGGCATTGCACCTGCAGACCGGTTCACGTTACCAGGTGTCGCCTGAATGTGCCATGATTCCACAAAAAGCCCCTTGTGAAAGCTGGTTTCCAAGTCGAGGACGCGGGAGTTGTCAAAGTCGATGCGATGGTCGTGCACCTCGCTGTGTTCAGCTAATGCACTCCTTTGTCTGTCGAACTTGCGGACATCGTTCCTGTGCTGTTGTAGCCTCTCTGGGAAGTTCTTGGTCTCCCCCACATACGACGCGCTGCAGTCTGAACAAGGAATGGAGTAAATCACACCTTGCGCTCTCTCCCTCGGCAGCCTCTCTTTCGGGCGCTGAAAGAAATGGCCAAGCGTGGAAATTGGCTTGTGTGCTACTCTTATTCCCTGCTCAGACAGCACACGTGCGAGCGCTTCGCTGGTACCCTCAACATAGGGAATACACACAGGTATGGGCTTGGAATGCGGCGGGTCAGTGTCCTTTCGAAGGGGTCGGCGGGGATTAGTCTGGCGGCGAGCAACCTTTCCAACGAAGGCTTTCGAGTAGCGGTTCTTCAGAAGGTCGCTTTTGACCACCTGTTCTTCTTCTATCCGCTTGCTTACTCTCCGAAGAACGAACCCTCCGTGCAAGGGTCAGCAGAGCCGAAACCACCGCCGCTTTATAGTGGGAAGGGTGGTTAGAGCTAGCGTCGAGATAGCGACCGGTGTGAGTCGGCTTTTGGTACACCGAGAACTGGAGCATGCCATTCACCTTTGTCACAAGGACATCAAGGAACGGCAGTTAGTTGTTCTTTTCCCGTTCCACGGTGAACTGAATGGCCGGCTCTATCGAGTTTAGGTGGGCCGTGAATGCGTCTACGGCAGAAGTTTTAAGAATGCAGAAGCAGTCGTCGACATATACCGCCGTTTCTTTCCGCGCCGGAAAGACAGGCTGCCGAGGGAGAGAGCGCAAGGTGTGATTTACTCCATTCCTTGTTTCAGACTGCGGCGCGTCGTATATGGGGGAGACCAAGAACTTCCAAGAGAGGCTACGACAGCACAGGAACGTTGTCCGCAAGTTCGACAGACAAAGGAGTGCATTAGCTGAACACAGCGAGGTGCACGACCACCGCATCGACTTTGACAACTCCCGCGTCCTCGACTTGGAAACCAGTTTTCACAAGCGGCTTTTTGTCGAATCATGGCACATTCAGCCGACACCTGGTAACGTGAACCGTTCTGCAGGTGCAATGCCAAGTGTCTATTTTAGCGGACTCCGGCACCTGGTTCAACACTAGCATGACCTCCCTCGGTCTGAAGAACCGGAAAAAGAGAAAGTGAGAAAGGAAGGGAGAGAGAAGAAAAAAGGAAAGAAACAAGAAAAGGAAGGCTTTATAAGCACTGCTGCTGTTTGGTGCCCTCCAGTCACCCCTGAAGAAGGGTCCGAGTGGGACCCGAAACGTCGGGTTTTTTCATCTTTAGGAGTAAATTTTACTTTTGATGATTATAATTTGGTTGGTGTCCCCTTGTTTTCACCTTTAATTTTGTCCCAACCAGACAGATCTCTGTCAGATGTTCACCTTTAAAATATGACTGTATGCCAGTGACTTCACTTTTCACTTCACTTTAATACCTTAAAGATCCCAGTTGGGTGGGTATTACATAAGGGGTGGGTTTACGGATGAGGCTTACTGAGAGTGATCTTCATGATGAACAATAAGCAGATAAGTTGTCCGCGAACATTGATGAGCACGTGATGGCTGCAGTGTCGCAGCGGGAGGCCATTCCAGTCCACTGCAGTGCGAAGAAAGAATGGGGGCGCAAAAGTGCGAGCACGTGCAACTGACTGAGTTGCGCATAGTGTGATACACTCAACTTCTGATCAAAATTAGTTAAATTGTGAAGTGGCTAAATTGATGCATTGGTGCCAGACCTGCCAGATGTCTGTGAATTATGACAAATGTGTTTTAATGACCATAGGTAAAAAAAAAGTCATCTTTTTTATACCTACACAGTTGATGCTAAATCATTAATTTGTATCAGTGAGTACGAATACTGAGGTCTTATCACAGCCAATAAATAATATCGCTGTTGTCTCTAATAAGGATATGTCAGAACTTCAATGTAGTAGAAACATATGCACGCTTGCCACTTTCAAAGGTCTAATTGCTATAATCTTAGAATATCCAAATCTTATTTGGGACCAGTTTAAAAGATTAACACCCATAAGCTGGAAAGAGTTCAAAGTAAAGGTAGGATTTATTTTGAATAGTTATGGTCTCTCATTTATTATTCAGTTACTTAGCCCCACAGACCTGAAAGGTATAGCAGTACGTAATAAAATTGCTCACGTTAAGTGCTCACGTTAAGGGTAAGTTAAATAGACTAACACGTGACTATACTTCATTCTCTTCTGGTTATTTTACAAGACAACAACATCCGTTTTCATTAGTTCCATTTCAATTGAAGAACAATGTTTTTAAACATTTTTTTTTCTCGAACGGTAGCCAAATGGAATAACCTCGATGTACACAGCCATGGAAGGTGACATTGACTGATTTCAGGCTCTTCTCAAAGTGTAGCTCCGTTGTTGTATTGCATGTGTTGAAGCTTGTAGGTGTGTTGCTTTACTGTGTTAAACTTTGAGATTTTATGTTGGTAATAACTGCTGTATTACTTTATATTGCCTGAACTTATGATGTGTGCTAACAGATCATGCTAAATGTTTTACAGCGTAAGCTGTTATAGGATCACAACAATGGCCGTTTTTGGCGCCATAGTTGTCCGCCACCGCCGGTGTCTGTAACCACTATCGCGCTAATTTTAGAAAAAAATAACCAGGAATGAGGAGGATTCGAACCCACGTGCCTCTGCGTGGCAGTCAAGTATGCTTGTTGGGCTTTGAACCCAAGTTAGGGTTCAACCCTAGCACGGGTTACCAAACAAGCGCGTACCGCTCCCACAACCTAGATTACCACTTGTGAACTTTATGTTCTCGGCCATAGTTGTGGTGCTAGCAGGTCGTATTCCATGACATTACGTGGTTGTAATTGTGGCTGTGGTATCATCGATGCAGACGAAGCAGAACGTTGAGTAGCCTTTATAGCACTTGGGCACCATGTGCTGTCAGCCATGGCTCTGGTAGAAGATGGTGCACATTATGTGGTTGTAATTGTGGCTCTGGTTTCATCCACGAAGATGAGGTTTGGGCAGCCTATAATGCAGGGGGTATTGTGGTGCCTCAGCATACAGCCTGCTATGTATTCAGCAGAACAAGATTTCCTATTTCAAGGAACAAACCTTTCTTGAGCACAAAATATTTCAGGATATCAAATGTTTTGTAGTCACCGGCTGTGGTTTCATCTAAGAAGGCGAGGAGGCGACAAGAAAAGAAGTTTGAAAGGGAAGAATGAGCAAGCATGCAACAGAGTCGAGCTTACACTGTCATTGCGCTGTGTACCCTACGCAGCCCTGGCTATTTCTTCTACTACCCTGCTAGAACCCCTATCATTGGTGTTAGCAGTACTGTAGATCAATAAAAATGAATAGTATAGCCTTGTATAGTATAAGCAGAGTTCTTCAATCCTACCAGTTACCAAACTCCCCATAGGCCCCATGTATCAAAATCCGGACACGCCAAGTGCCAAAACTGCGGAGGTTAGCAGATTGTCGCGCCATCTGTCGACACAGAAACCAACCAATAAATGCTATGTTGGTGTGTTTTCTGTTATGGAGCGCAGAAAGCTCCGGCGCGTCAATGAAGCGAGCCTTATGCAAACGATGTTGCGCACAGAGAAAATCCGTCAATTCGCCGTGATTCTGGCGTCCCTGGCGTCTTCGCCAGAACAAGAAAATTCACTGACCTTGTGCCGTCGCTTCTGCACGAACACTTAAGGTTCACGAAGTGTTTTGTCCGTGCTGACTGCTCTCACGAAAGAAGCAGGGAATCGTCTGTTCGGCTGCCGAGGCCGCTGGTGAAAGAACAAGACAGCTATTCGAACAGCGGATTATTATCGGTGAATAATTATTCTATTTTTCGTCTGAATGTCGATGTGTCATTGGGAATCCAGCACAAAGCGCGCATGGTATTCAGTTCACATGACTACAGCAACGATGTGTCAACACAGCCGCAGAAGGCCTTTAATGCAGAGCGTGTCGTCTGCAAGCGAAAAAGCGGATGGAGCAAGTCGACGATCCGAGTGCAGGCGAATTGCAATGTAAGGCGTCTATATCTCTCGCTGCTTTCCTCTGCCCCTCTTTAGCCGCGTGATAAGAGAGCCATTAACAACTGTTACGGTGCTCCAACGTCTGTGGCCGCCACTTTCATGCAATAAACATCGCCTCCGAGATCCGGTGAGTGTAGCGTTTCCAGTTACGGCTCACAGATGGGGCGAACCTCCGCCAATTTGGCCGTCGGCTTGTCCAGATTTCGGAACACAGTTTGGCAACTGGTATGATTGAAGAACTTTGTAGTATAAGGGGGTGGGAAAGGAAATTGAGGGTAGGGAGCAGGAATGTGTGGGTGAGGAAGAAGGAAATGAGGGTAAACGGTAGCATACTCGAGTACAGTGTGGTAGAGCAAGGAAATGCAGAATGAGGGCGATCAGGAGGGTGAGGCCAACAGTGCTGCATTTAGTAAGGGAGGTGGGGGTGCAGAAGAGGGAAGTGAGGAGGTGAGAGGCATAGCATACCCAGGTGTAGTACAGTATAATAGCAAGAAGGTGAAGCCGGGGAAAGAGGGCGGGGAAGGCTCTGCTTTGACCTAGCTTTTGTGCCCTTAGTGCAGGCTGCCCACAATTTTTGTGCTTTAAGTTGGAGGCACTTTGCAGCTATGTGATAATTTACTCATTTCATAGTTGCCCTTTGTGCTCCAAACCAAAACCATTTTCTTTTCTGAAGCTGCTTCAGAAATATCCTTTTGTACTTAAGCGGGTGTTGTAA
The DNA here is from genome assembly GCA_013339685.2 of Hyalomma asiaticum. NCBI lineage: Eukaryota > Metazoa > Arthropoda > Arachnida > Ixodida > Ixodidae > Hyalomma > Hyalomma asiaticum. The sequence continues at coordinate 63,527,003 of CM023481.1, read as the reverse complement.
ATGTGACTAAGGATGACCGCCTAGCTTGAAGGCCTTTGAAGGGATTGAATGTGTCACTGTAGAACATGGCAGACATTTGTGAATGTGTTGCTCATATCTTCAAGCAGAACACAGTGCAATAACAGTGCACCGCTACTTTCTTTTCTTTTTGTAGAAGGAACTTCAAGAGCTGGCCCTTGCAGAAGAACGTTCGAAAGCAGAGTCCTTTGTCTGCAAGGAGCGCACCATCGTTGGTCCAGCATCAACCTCCGTTTCTGTGGGTACGTATTTACTCCTGTACAGTTTTTCTTCCAAGTTGAATCAAATAAGCAGCAATGATTAAAGGGTCGTGAAACATTTTCTGAAAATTTTATATGATGTGTGTATTTGGAAACAAGACCCTCCAACCTTAATACAGTGGAACCCCGTTCATACGTTTTTCAGCGGACAGGGGGTAAAAAACGTAACAGCCGGGAAAACGCAAGAGTGAGGAAAGCTCCGAAAATGAATGAGAAAACGTGGAAATTTACCTTTGCATTGCAAAAGATGCGGGTGTGAAGCAGATTTTCAGGGTGTATGAATAGTGGGGAGAGAGCGCGGCAAATTAGAAAGGGGGATAGGCGAAGCTCTCCATATCAGGAACTTTGGTGCCGATTTGTGTGTCAGTGAACCTTCGGTACATCTCAATGACAAAGAGATGAAATTTCTGAAAAATCACTAAGGCTGCGATGCAGAGCACGTGTCAAAATCATTTAAAACTAGGCAGTGACACGTTGTTCCCTGTCTGTTTGGTACCATTTTTTTTGCATTTTCTACGGTGTGTTATCGGTTGTCCTACTATATCTGGTGCTTGCACATGTGCGGTGGAGTTTAACTAGAAGAAAAATTTTCAAATAAACTTCAGTTGTAAGTCCAGCTCTGTCCTGTGCATTCCTTCTTCTTTGTGCTTGCGTCGTTTCCAGCTGGAATTTCTTTCGCATCAAAATTGACACTTTAGAAACAGAAACGTCTGTCCCTATGTGCAATAGACTTTTAGGACCTTGAGATGCACAAGTTCTGGGCGTGCATGACGCCGTTGTGGTGCCGTTGTCCCATCGAGAACAACTTCGTAGTCCGGTTCACTAACACGGCGCGTACAATCTTGTAAGGTATAAATAGCCGCACACCTACTTTTCACTGAGCCGCCAACGACGAACAGGTGTCCAAATCCACACACGGTCACTGCGTTTGTATTCTGTGTGGCGACGGCATAGGTTGTCCCCAAACGCTTATCGGTGCGTTGTTGGTTCTTTATCCGTATACAGGCAAGTTGTCGAGCTTGTTCTGCACATCAAAGGTAAGTGACGACATCGTGGTTGCCTTCTGGGACATTTGGAAGCATGGCATCCAGCATTGTGGCTGCCTCAATACTGTAGAAGAGGCTAAACGGCGTCATCCTTGTAGTTTCCTGCGTGCAGTGTTGTATGCAAAGACTACGTATCGATCGTTCAGTATCGATCGATCAACCGCAAGTTCGACAGGCAAAGGAGTGCATTAGCTGAACACAGCGAGGGGGTCCCGCGTACTCGACTTGGAAACCAGTTTTCACAAGCGGCTTTTTGTCGAATCATGGCACATTCAGCCGACACCTGGTAACGTGAACCGGTCTGCAGGTGCAATGCCAAGTGTCTATTTTAGCGGACTCCGGCACCTGGTTCAACACTAGCATGACCTCCCTCGGTCTGAAGAACCGGAAAAAGAGAAAGTGAGAAAGGAAGGGAGAGAGAAGAAAAAAAGGAAAGAAACAAGAAAAAGAAGGCCTTATAAGCACTGCTGCTGTCTGGTGCCTTCCAGTCACCCCTGAAGAAGGGTCCGAGTGGGACCCGAAACGTCGCGTTTTTTCATCTTTAGGAGTAAATTTTACTTTTAAATGATTATAATTTGGTTGGTGTCCCCTTGTTTTCACCTTTAATTTCGTCCCAACCAGACAGATCTCTGTCAGATGTTCACCTTTAAAACGATTGTATCTTATGTTTTGTGCTCTGCATCAGTATACATGGCAAGCATGTCAGCAATGGTCTTGTTCAATTGTTCTGTGAGACTGTTTGTCTGCGAGTGATATGCGGTAGTCTACCTGCAGGTGGTTTGAGTATGCAGGTGGTTTGAGCTTGTACCAGCTGACCTCTTCATGACCTCTTCCGCTGTCCAATTCAGCAGGGCTTTTGCTTTAGGATGGTGGGTCAGCTAGTCAGTTGCCATGATAATCCACCTGTTGCCCCAAGTTGACCTCGGAAATGGGCTGATAGATGGTCCATTCCAGTCTGTTGGAAAGGCTTTGCTGGGAGTGGTGTGGGGTTGAACGGTCCGGCTGGTCGTGCCAGTGGCTTCTTTCTTCATTGGCATTCACGTCAGGTCTTTACATACTGCGCGACGTCAATGGGAAGCCGTGGCCAGTAGTATTTCTCTTGGATTCGGCGAAGTGTGCGTTCATATTAAAGGTGCCCAACAGTCCGTTCTTCCTGGGAAGCCTGGAGAATTTCTTCTCGAAGGCTGTTTGAAACAGCGATGAAGTACTTCTGTTGGGCACAAACTTCTTGACGATGATGCTATTTTGAAAGCAAGAGGATGAGAGTCTCCGCTTATGCAGCAGAAGGCGATGACGCCTTGCCATCCTGATATTCGCTGAGGCTCTCAAGGTCGGGGTCGGAGTGTTGCTGTTGCACAAATGTGCCGCTACTGATGAGCTCAAGCAAGCTGCCGTAATCGCCATCATCCTTTGGGGGTTCATTGACAGGGACTCCAGAACGTTTTTGAGAGAGTGGGGGCAAGTACTGCCGTCTTTGTATTTATTTATTATTTATTTATTTAATACATACTGCGGACATGTAGTCCATGCAGGGTAGGCAGAACACAATGGATTAACAATAGTAATACAATCTTATAAGTTGAAGTATACAGTCTTGAGCATACAACTGAAAAAAAGCATACAACTGAAAGAGCATACAACTGAAAAAAAAACCAGGAAACACACTTTTAAGTGAACACCCTAAACAATGCAGTTGTGCACAGTGTTTACATACGTAAGTTGTTCCAGTCATTAATGGTGCGCCGAGAAAAAGAATATTTGAAGAGGTTAGTTCGGGCAAAATAGGGGGTTAGAGCATTTGGGTGACGTTGTCGAGTAGGCCTCGTCATTAGTGGATTTAAATATGCTGCCGGATCGAGCTCGAGTTTATTAGTAAGTAACTGTGAAAGAAAGTCAAGCCGTAATTTTGTTCGACGCGATTCAGGAGTGGGAATATCATTCGACTGCATCAGTTCAGTTGGTGAGTCGAGAGTAGAAAACCTATTGTAAACAAACCGGATAGCCTGTCTTTGGATACGTTCAAGTTTTTTTACGTTACATTGAGTGTAGGGGTCCCATGAAATGCAGGCATACTCGAATTTCGGCCGGATTAAGTAATAATATGCGAGAAGTTTAACGGAGGCCGGAGCATGTTTAAGTTTGTATTTTAGAAAACACAATTTTCGGAAGGCAGAGGAAGATATGTTTTGCACATGAAGGTTCCAGGAAAGGTTATTGCAAATTGTAATGCCTAAATATTTATAGTTAGTGACTTATTTAAGTGGAGAGGAGCCCAGCATGTAATTATAATATAGGGTTGTTTTATTTCGGGAAATTGGCAAAAAAACACTTTTCTACATTTAAGGTCATCTCCCAATGGGTGCACCATTGGAAAATTCGAGCAAGGCTATCATTTAGATCATATTGGTCACTATCGCGGGTGACTTCTTTAAACAACACACAGTCGTCTGCGGATAGTCTTATTTGGACATTCGGCTTAACAACATCAACGATGTCATTGACGTACAGGAGAAACAACAAGGGACCCAATACACTTCCCTGCGGTACCCCAGAAGTGACTGGCAGACAGGCCCAGTGATGCCCACCTATATCCACGAACTGCTCGCGATTTCTCAGGTATTCAGCTATCCAAGAAACAAGTATTTCAGGAATATCATATTTTCTTAGCTTAAATATTAGTTTTGAATGAGTTACCTTATCGAACGCTTTGCTAAAATCCAGAAAAATTAAATCGATTTGATTATTATTGTCAATAGCAGAAGCATCAACATGTTTTTGTTATGTTGTTGTTGTTGTTTTTATTATTTATTTGTTCTCAATAATTGTCGATTCTTATTTCTCTACATTAAATAATAATATGCTATGAATTAGTAGTTTTAGTGACAGAAATTAATAACACTTTAAACAGATCTGTTCTGTGGTATACACTTTAAAAATAGTTGGAAATTTCGGAAGTATTGAAAACCTGTGCAGACCACGCAAATGACAAAACTGGTTCAAAAGCTGCGAAGCACCGCTTCTAATATTTTTGCATTCCGTCTTGCAGTGAAACAAATCTGAAATGACACAAGTGCATAATGTGATACACGTGGACTAAAAGTAAGCTATAGAGGTACAAAGGTATTGTCACATGGTCGGGACACATGCAGCACTCGAGACGAAGCTCGCAGGACACAAGGTGATGTCAGGCGAACTGTTTATTGGGTGAACTTTGTGCCCAGCAAAGCAAGGCCAATCACAATTCACAGCAACAGCGGCGTGAACAGTCGTCGGTCGATGGAAAGACTGAGAAGCGGCGTAATGCGTTGGCTTTTATAAACGCATCATAACGCATTCTCTCATTATCTCTGGAATTCCAGAAGTCACTGAAATGTGCATGTCAAGCATGCAGAGTTTCAAGAATCATGGTCGACGTGGTTCCAGAAGTGGCATGCAAGATAAATGCGGCCTGCGTTGCGCGTAACAGAAAGTGATAATGATGCTCCCTGCAAACAATCAAAACCAGCGCGCGTGTCGGAAGTGATAACGGCTTTCCACTTAAGCCAAAACAACCGTTTGTGTCAGTATTATCACAGATTGACAGGCTTCATGGCTGGCATGACAACAGGGCTTTGGGCAGGAAAGAATGTGAAATGAGGCCAATAGTTTCTGTTCGTTCTGCCGTTCCAGGCACGAACTCTTTCATAACAGCATCCAAGTGCAGGCCCCTTACTCCCCCCGTCCCTGGCAGGAGAAGGTGTGTCGGCCTGCTCTGCATTATTCGAATGCGCGAAAATGTTTTCAATTGCCTGAAAGCACTGAAAGATTGCTCTCCTGAAGCAGCTGATGCAGGCACAGAAAACAGGAGTTGCAGGTACCTGACAACCTGACCCATCATGTTGTTCATTAAACATGTTCCGGCGCTTCGTCTCTTTTTGCGCCGGAACATGTTTAATGAGCTAAGTGACCAACTAGTCCAAAAAGAAGTGCTTCTTGAGTACCATCATGTTGTGTATACCTGCAGACCTCGCCTGCAGAATCGTCTATAAGTCAGCATATGTGCGTGACTAAATTTTATGATACAACATTGCAAGAAAAAAAAAAAGAAAACGGGACAGGAAAGGACACAGGATGGGCACCGACTCACAACTAGTGTTTTATTGAAAAGGCACATATACTTGTACACGAAAAATCATGCACCCAAACATGGTATTCAACACATGTGCAGGATTTGCCCCAAAGATGACGCTATGGCCAAGAATGCCTAATCAGTATGTGAGTCATGTAACAAAGTTAGCTCCTTTCCTGGTAATGAGACAGATGGGTGGCTAATGCACAGCTTTCTTTTTTTTTATGAATATTGAATGCCTTCACAATCTCACGAACGCACGAATTCCCATGGTGATGAAAGAGCGTGCCCTATCAAGATGAGGTTCACAGCCACATTCGCCACTGTTCTTGCTTACATGAGACAGTTTGTCAGCCTTGCTGTTTCTTTCACGCTCTTTTAGCCGCACGTGAATGCAGTGCACTGTCTGCCCAATATAGCACCCGCCATAGGACAACGGCGACCGATAAACGATCCCCGTACTACAGGGAACGGACGCTGGCTTATGGTTTACGCCGCGCGTGTTAGAAGAACGCCTGCTTCAGTCTAATTTTCCTTGGACAGTGGTGCAAATGCCACCCAATTTCTTTGGAGCCAAAAACAGAACTTTGGTGCCACATCTTTTTGTAATGTTCTTCAAGCCATGCGACATGCGCTGCACATATGGCAGGACAGCTACCTTGTCTTTCTCCTTCCGCTGAGGTTGTTTGCCGCCAGCTTTCAGCCATCTAATAATCTTCTCGCCCGAGCAGATAAGCAACTGTGGCGGGTAGTTAGCGGCTTCCAGGTGGCTCACCTGCTTATCGAAGCTCTTCTGGGCCGCCTCAGGGCACGATTTACACAACACGCCTTCTAACAAGAAACTGCAGTACCACTCTTAATAATTTTTAGTGTGCTGACGAGTAGTTTAGGAGTGGTTTTATGTAGCGAGGCGCATACATCCAACACAGATGTTTTTCTTTGTCAGCCTCAAGTCCAAAAAGTGCAGAATCCCAGCATTAGCAGATTCGCTAGCAAAATTCAGGCTGGAAACATGTGAATAACAATGATTAATACGGGAACGAAAAAAATGAAACTCTGGCACCTTTACAGTGCCAACAACAAGAAGGATTTGTTGGAAATAGCAGAGGTATCGCACACTTATTGTGAAGCTTGCGCTCATAGTTGTGCCTCAGTCAACCACCAAAGTTCATTGGTGCATTCACTTGCGTGCATTCACTCGTTGCGTTTACATTTGCGTTTACATTTGTTGTGCGTTGCGTTGCGTTTACATTTGTTGCGCAAAACTTGTGAATGAGACATTCTGCCTTTGGCAGAATGTCTCATTCACAAGTTTTGCGCAACAAATGTAAACGCGGCTCTCGCCAGCAGAAGTTCCCGTGTTTTTCTAGCTTCACAGACGTCTTCGTGCAGACATTACTTTTTTTGACGAAGTTGTTGGCACCCGCTCTTTCAAAATAGTACACAGCTTTTCGAAAATTCAATTAAGTATTCCTCCATGTTGGTCGGACTTCGGTCAACTGCAAGTACAGTATTTTGTTTTTCCTTTTTGTTTCACGTGCCTCGGCTGAGGATGGAAGCAATCTGGCCGCTTGATATCGGACAGCCGTCCACTGAAATTTTGGAGTGCGAAGAATTTAATGCAGACCGCTGCTGTCTTCATCAGGCAGGATCAATCACCAGTTTAGCCATCCGCCGCCTCCCCACCTCCTTGAAGAAAAAAAAAAGGAAGACGCCGTTCTGGAATTAATATGGAATTATAGCGGAATTTTTCTTTCTAAGCAACTCTGGCGTAGTTCTTGTCGAGAAGCCATACCGGCAGGTGTGTCATTAAGAGGTTGAATGAGCACTGTAATACGGCTAGCAAGTCTGAGCCGGACGCTTTTCAAGCGACACGCTAGTGTGGATGCGTTCTTTGTGTTAAAGATACTCTGATTATCGTGAGCAGCAGGCAGGCAGGCACAGAACTTTATTTTGGTCCTGAGAAACTGCAGCAAGTCTGAGTTAACGCGACTTATTTTTTAAAGTGCATGCACAAGAACGAGAACGGAAATCTGGGCGAGTTGGTGATAATTCATATTGACCAGCTTACAGCGCAAACGGGGACGAAGACGAAGGAAAGACAAGGTGACAACACGAGCGCTGGTCCGCGAACACGTCCGCGTCCGCGAACACGTCCGCGAACACAGAAAAAAAAGAAAAAAAAGAGAAAGAGAAAAATTACAGCATATCCACGGAGTGAATGATGATGAGTGGGCGAAGCTCGGGATGTGCATTGTAGATCGTGCCGAGTTCCGGATTAATTTAGTTAACGCGCATGCTACGAATCCTCACGGTTCAACTATGCACAATGCACAAGTGAAATCTCCCACCGGCACTTCATTGCAAGTCAAGATCCAGTGTATATATATATATATATATATATATATATATATATATATATATATATATATATATATATATATATATATATATATATATATATACATATATATATATATATATATATATATATGTATATATATATATGGGTTTTGCCAGTGAACGCTTCTCCAACGCGAGCAGTCGGTATTTCTCAATCAAGAAACTCGCTAGGAGACGCTGCCTGCGCCAACGTTGTCTCTCGCGTTTGCCGGGGCAGTGTCGAGTTTGCCGGGGAGCGCGTGGCTCCCGGCGCTCGCGGCGAGGGCGAGCGCCAGGTGCCACGCGCTCGCCCTCGGCGCGTGCGTGCGCTCCAGCAGGCACGCGCCGGTGGCTACCTACTACTAACTACTACTACTACTACTACTACATACATCGGGGACGCACGAAATGGCTGCTAATGGGGAATGAGAGACAGAAGAATTCGGCTTTTAGTTAACGCGCACGCTGCGAATTTTTTATTGTTCAACAACGCACAGGAGAAATCTCCCACCGGCACCACCTTGGAGGTCAAAGCGTAAGACTGGTTCGCACTACTACGACTAACCGCGAGGGACGAACGGGTGCCGCTTTAAGGAGCTTCGCCCCTAAAAAAAAACAGCGCTCGTGTTGTCACCTTGTCTTTCCTTCGTCTTCGTCCCCGTTTGCGCTGTAAGCTGGTCAATATGCATGCACAAGACAGTTCGTTGACACGTGTTCTAGCAAAACATCTCCGTTACTGCCTAGTAAACTATTGCTGTTTTTGTATTCAAACGTTTAGCTTCACTGGCTTTACTCAACAATAAAAAAATATAACAAAACATAGACGTTTCGCCACCTATGCGGGTGGCATCGTCAGTACACAAATGGCATCCCATGAAAGAATACATCAACTTATATCTTGCCGTAAACATCCGGCAAAGGACCACGATTATTGTTGCATGCAGATTGATGGCGACGGATAAACCATGACTCGATGAATTTCCTTGGGCCCCATCGCTGTTCCCGTGCCAGCGTCGTCACATTATCGACATCGAACACGTGTCCTTCCGTGAAGCAGTGATCGACTAATTCCCTCTTAGCACGTGTTGAATGTGTAGCCTTGGTGACGTCCCTGGCGTGTTCCTTGAGGCGAGTACGACGTCGTCGACCGGTCTCACCGATGTAGCAGACATCACAGTCCATACAGTTAACCTTATACACAACTTCGCTTTGTTCGTCCGAGGGGGTGCGGTCCTTTGGTTTCGGGAACACATTTGCCAGTGTGCGCGTGGGCTTAAACACAGTTCTAACGCCCAAAGGTCGCAAGGACCTACGCACTCCTTCTGACACGCCGCAGACATAAGGGATGCACACAAAAGAATTCTCATTGTTAGCCCTGCTCTCGCGAGGTCTTTGCATGCGGCGCCGCGTGTCGTCGACAAACCGCTGACGGTAGCTCCGTTTATTCAAGACAAAGGCAGCATTGCTTTCTTCATGCTTCCTCAGGGTCTGTGTCGATGACAGCGCGTCACAACGTGACAGAAGTGTACGGACAACGGCATATTTGTGTTCCGCAGGGCGGTGCGAGTCAAAACTCAGCACATTGCCCCTGTGTTTGCGGTATACGGATGTCGCCAATGAACCGCTCTCGTTACGGCGCACCAGCACATCTAGAAACGCTAAAGTGTCACCATCCTCCATTTCACAAGGGAATTGAATGGCTGGATGAACACTACTGAGTACCTCAGGCATAGCCTGCAGGTGGTACTTTTCTACAATGACGAAAGTGTCATCTATATAACGGCAGTACATTTTTACAGGGAAGGGCAAGGTCGACAGACATGTAGTTTCCACGTGTTCCGTCAAAACATATGCCACGATTACCGACGCGGGGATACCCATCGGGACACCTTCTATTTGGTGGGAGACAGTTCCGCCAAAAGGGAAATATGTTTGATCAAGCAAAACGTCAGTGAGATCATGACATCACCTATAGTCAGCGAAGTTCGACTTGCCAAACTACAATCATCTCATAGGCGTTTCTCGATTACATTTGTAGCCAGTTTTATTGGTACATTGGTGAATAGAGACGCGACATCAAAAGACGCCATAACATCCGCGTCACCAAGCTGCTGGTGACGTATCGCGGTAACAAATTCTTTGGAATTTTTAACCGTGAACGTGTTTCCCTCCGCAAGTGGACTTAAAATTTCAACAAAGAACGTGCGTAGAAACAAAGAAAGTGCGTAGGGCCTTGCGACCTTTGGGCGTTAGAACTATGTTTAAACCCATGCGCACACTGGCAAATGTGTTCCCGAAACCAAAGGACCGCACCCCCTCGGACGAACAAAGCGGAGTTATGTATAAGGTTAACTGTATGGACTGTGATGTCTGCTACATCGGTGAGACCGGGCGACGACGTCGTACTCGCCTCAAGGAACACGCCACGGACGTCACCAAAACTACACATTCAACACGTGCTAAGAGGGAATTAGTCGATCACTGCTTCACGGAAGGACACGTGCTCGATTTCGATAATGTGACGACGCTGGCACGGGAACAGCGATGGGGCCGAAGGAAATTCATCGAGTCATGGTTTATCCGTCGCCTTCAATCTGCATGCAACAGTAATCGCGGTCCTTTGCCGATGTTCACGGCAAGATATAAGTGGATGTATTCTTTCGTGGGATGCCATTTGTGTACTGACGATGCCACCTTCATAGGTGACGAAACGTCTATGTTTGGTTATATATTTTTTATTGTGGAGTAAAGCCAGTGAAGCTAAACGTTTGAATATGAATTCCCCTGGCTCCTGGAACATGTGCATGCACTGCAAGGCACTCTCTACCAACACCATCGTCTCACAATGGTGGGTGGCACCATGACTGCCAGCGTCTCGGGGGCGTGCTGACACACGCTTGGCTCCACGATTGTTTTGGTGCATGCTTAATAGGGGGTGGACTGTTGCTCAAGCAGCTATTATATCACTTCAAAACACACAGTGAGCACAGCTTTTTGTGCGCGGCCTTTTGGGGGTCTCAATGGTCCTTCAAGCTCTAGAGTCCAAGCTTGGCAACAGCGTGTGATGCTTTCGGAGGCTACGCAAGGTGCTGAAGCTGTGGAAGTGTCAGCGACCAACAGTACCCGAGAGGAGGAAAGGAATTCAGCAGCTGGATTTTTGCTTACGAAGTTACGTACCAGGCATCTAATAAAAGAGGCAGCGGCATCACCACAGGAGGGCACATAGCCAAAATGGACTTGGATGATTGAATAAGAAAACCAGCTAAAAAAACATGGTCACAGAAAAAGAAGGCCACAGGACAAAGCTGGACTAACTGAAATTTATTTAGGAAAACACCGTTATATAAAAACCTTTAGCTGTTGCCCCCACATCCGCAAATCACTAACAAACACAAACAGATGCTGCATAACACTAATAACTATTACTAATCACCTGAAATGGTGGATCTAGGAAAACATAATTGTTTTTAAAGGCGAAAAAAGGGGAGGACACCAACCAAAATATAATCATCATTCACTTAGGCCTAATAATGTGGCACTTACACGTATGTTAAGTCATTCGACAATATATATAGGGCTTCCAAAACTTCTCTTTCTATTTTGCTCTTTCCCCGGCCCAAAATGCTGGCCACCCGTTCCCTTACATGTTGCAGAAGTGCGCACCGTCACAAGTCGAAAGAGAGGCTCTGTGCTCTTTTATTGGGACATTAATACATCAGCCAGTTTGGCCAACAAATGTATTGCCACAGGGAAGAGGAATATAGTTAACAACCTTTGGTATACAAGATGCAAAATAAACAGCATGTCAAGAGCCACAACCATTCGCCTTTTGCCTCTTCTTGCTGATGTGTGTGCACGAACTAGCCAGTATGCGGACATACATTTGCAACCTTTTTTAAGTTGTGTCAAAGCCCACTCATGCTGTACTGCAGGCCTTCAGACACAAATTGTGTACACATACAGGTTAAAATAGCTGCTAATGCACCCTCTCTGTTTCTAAGTACTTTATGCTGCTGGAAACTAAGAAGTACGGTATCAGCTGTGTCATGTATACATGGTCAATGCATGCTTTTGCAAAGAAACGACTGACTTGTAGGACCAGGTATTAGCATATACGGCATTGCTCACGTGTTCTTGCTCTCTGCTGCGATTTTGTTTCTACTGCCTGACGACGAGTTTTAGGCTTGATTGTGGCACTAGTGTTGCATGTAAATAAATCACTTTGGCGGCGACTGAATGAACATGATCAAGCATAAGAACGCCCTATACGCAAATTTTATTAAACACAGAAACCCAGGTAGTTTTGAAGACTATAAGGCATATCGAAATAAATTGACTAGCAAACTGAGAATAGCGAAAAATACATATCTACAAAACTTATTTTCAGAACCTGCGGCTACGTGGTCAGACGTTATATGGAAAAATTTAAACTCGCTGCTTCGCCCACCTAAACCTCACGTTATTCCCGATAACTTTCACCCCCAGGGTGAACTGTTATACGGCGAAACACTAGTTGATGTTTTAACAATTTCTTTGTTAAACAAGTAAATCCTGACAATCATTTACACAGTAGTAATTATGATGCTTTCGTTAGTAATTATGATGCTTTCGTGACATCATTTGTCCTGTTCTTACTCACATTTATAACGTGATAATATCGTCTGTCCAATTTCCGAAAGACATGCAAATAGCTCGAGTACAGCCGGTGTTTAAGAAAGGTGATAAAAATGTGCTAAGCAACTATCGTCCAATTTCAATACTACCGGCATTCTCGATAGGCATTGAAAAGATTATTCACGCTAAGATATTATCATATCTTGAAAAAAATAATTTACTAGCTGATCATCAACACGGGTTCAGAAAGCAACGTTCCACAGAGACTGCGCTTCTAGCTCGAAAAGAAATAATCCTGCAAGCTTTCAGTGATAAAAAATTAATTATGGGGATATATATCGATTTTTCCAAAGCGTTTGATCTAGTTAATCACAAAATTTTACTCATTAAGCTGCAAGCTTATGGTATACGTGGTGTAGCTTGAGAGCTCTTTGAATCTTACTTATCCCATCGATCACAGTATGTGGAGCTAGGAAACGATAAGTCCAGTCTTCAGGCTGTAAGAGTCGGAGTTCCGCAAGGGAGTATCCTTGGGCCACTCCTGTTCATAATCTACGTAAATGACATCCCAAATAGTTGAAATCAGGCAAAATTTATTTCCTATGCGGATGACACAGCGATGTTCATCACAGCTACATCAGAAATGGAACTTGAGCTACAAGGGAACGAAACGTTAAGAGAATTTAAGCAGTGGGCCGATGCAAACTGTTTGCGAATAAATGCCAGCAAAACAAAAGTTATGGTCTATATGCAAAAAGGTAAACAACTGCGAAGCTCGGTAAAAATAAAAATGGATACGGATGTTTTAGAAATTGTAAACACAGTCTCCACATTAGGAGTAACATTTTCTAAAGACCTAAGCTGGAATGATCACGTCGAACAGCTCAGTAAAAAGATATCTTCCGCTGTGGGAAGCATAGCTCGGTTAAAATATTTCCTTCCAATTAAAGTTAAAACATTGCTTTACAACGCTCTGGTGTTTTCAATTCTGCAGTACTGCAATCTTGTGTGGGGAACCACTACTAAGACAAATCTTACGAAATTGCATTTGCTCCAAAAAAGAGCTATACGATGTATTGCCAATGTTCCTAGCTCATTTTCTACGAAAAAGCTGTTTGTAAAGTTTGATATTCTACCTGTATATCTTTTATACGATTATCGCCTAATTTTAACCTACAGGTCATGCTTAAAGTCCCACAATTCTATTGTATTTTCGCTGGCTGATCTGAATGAAAACCGTAGCATCCGTCACACTAGGCATAAAGAAAAATGGCATGTCCGTACATCTCGAAGTAAATATGACAAACAGTCATTAACACGCACTGTGCCCATCTTACTTAATAAACTCACAAAGGAAGAGTTTGATCCACTGCAAAATTCTAATCATGAAATAAGAATATTCTGTCAGTCGTACCAGAGAGATGATTGATGTTCAATGATTATTTTTGTATGTATATGGACCTGTGTACATAGTATAGATTTTCTAGCGAATACCTTTTCTCCGTGAAGCGTAAAAAGCTGTACAAAGATGTATGTGATTCAGTATTCCCAGTCCCCTTGTATAGAGCCATATACAGTGGAGGCCAAGGACAGGACGTCCTTAAGCGGGTGAAAAGAATGGAAGTAGCGCCTGCTGCATAGTCTTTCTTTTTTAAACTTCACACAGGGACCTTATCTGTGAAGACATTTCTAGAAGATCGTGGTTTATTTACACCTTGGGGTTCAGATTGTCTTATATGTAAAAAGCCAGAAACCATCGACCACGTGTTTTTACATTGCTGGGAGGGCGTATATTTTCGGGATGTCCTTCTAAGAACTTTAAAAAAGGATTTACCTTTAAATTCATATGGGATCAGATTTCTTCCAGTTGACGATGAAGAAGGCTTGCCGCTAGATTTAATTATGTTAACGGGCCTCCATTGCCTATGGCGAGCTCTCATGGCAGGGCTTTATTGTGAGCCTGATGCAAGGCCCGCGCGACTATATTTTCGAGAATATATGTTAAAATTTGTTGAATACCAGAAAACGAAGGAATGCCAACCTGAGTGGTTGTCCAGGGTCATACCCTTGACAACGCTCAAGGAATTCTAGATGATTTTTGTCCAGTTGCACTGAGTCTATTTGTTGTATAGACTACCGAAGTGTGCTCTTTTACCGGGTGTGTACAAAGAGGCAATAAAGAAAAAAATACTTGGTGTATGGGGTAGGGAGAATGTGTGTATGTATAGTGTAGTACATTTTCTTTTGTTGGTACAGACTTTATTTGTGTATGCGTAACTATGTATGTACACATACTTTTTTTTCTGATTGAACTGTATCTCTGCCTTGCGTATTATTTTGTTTCAAGTGTTGTATTTATTCAATACATATATGCAATGTGCTGTTGTCATTTGTAAAAGGGGGCAGGACCCCTGTCAAGCTTCTTTACATTTAGTCGTCTCCTCTTTTTCACTGAGAAAAGTTGATTGATTGATTGATTGATTAATTGATTGATTGATTGATTGATTGATTGATTGACTGCCTATGCAAAGTATGAAACAGCTGTTTCATACAACAAAGCATGAAACTCACACATTTGCGCAGAGCTGGTATGATTATCAGATAGAGTGCAGAGAAATCATGAACCAGCCTTGAACGACTTTAAATGAATGGCAGGGAGCAGCACTTGTGAACTTGATCTAGCAATGGAGCATAATATAAATGTCTCATAAGACAATGAATGGGAATGTTAAGTTCTGCTAAATTGAAAGGTCAGGTTTTTGTAATAAATAATTCACCATTTCTAGAAAGAACAAAGCTTTCACAGCGAGAAAATGAAGAAATTGGGAAATTAAAGTTGTACTCCCTGTGTGATGCTAAGAAGTGATGCCATGTGATTTAGTTCCAAGTTCCTCACCTACTGTCGTATGTTACGGGTGAAAACTAAATTAAACATTCTTGATAACAGCAAATGTGCGGTAGGCCAGAGTTCTTGTTATCTAATGTGACCATTGAGCTCGGTGCACAGTGGTGCCTACAAGATCTGGTTTCAGTCAGCTGCACTCTCGTTTCCCTAGGCTAATGACAATGTCTTCATTCCACGTGCAATGCAGTCAATGCTGCATCACTGAACTCTTGATAGTTTTTGTTACTATTGGCAAGAGCTGGTCGCTACGCCTTTCAATCAGACCCAGCGAAACCCCCACTGCAGCACTACCTTTTGGCCGCTTGCTGAAATAGGCGGCATATACTGTTACATGCAGTCCTTGGTTTTGACACCAATAGTTGAAGCTGAGCAGTGGCACCAGTGACTTTCGTCAGTAGTTTCCAACATAACAAAGTCCAAATTTGTTTGCTGGCACGCAAAAAGTGGTGATAATTCTCTACAAAGATAATAAATGACTATTACCAAACTTAATATTTGCCTTTAGTGTCCCTTTTAGCTTAAAGCGCATGGCAGTGTAGCGTAAGCACTGCATCAATCTTCTCGGCAGGCACTGACTGGAACCTAGTTCGTCAGTGTTGCACTAAAGGCGGCCCAGGATATTTATTGAAGTCAAGATGCCTGCTTAAATTTATGTTGATCAATGTTTTCTGCTTTTGTTTTTTACAGGGGAATCTGAGCAGGGAAGGGCAGCTGATGAACCAGCCCATCAAGTTTTCACCAGCAACAGGTGAATTGGGTAAAACGCGTCAACAAAATCAAGTTGCCAGAGGCTAGCACTGCCGAGGCCGGCAACCTCAGTAAACACATCACAGCGCTATGTCGCTACGGAGGGCTCTGCACAGCGGCTGACGTGGGAGGCGCAGTCGTCGCTAGCGCGCACTCCGCAGCTGTTCGAGTTGAGGAGGAACAGCAGTGGTAAGGAGGAAGGTGACAGAAATAAGCCCGTAGCTATCTTAGCGCAGGGTGCTTAGCTTTATTTATGGTGTGAATGATTTTACAATTGTGTTGCCTGATCAATGAAACAATGTCAAAAAACGTTTCAGGGACCTTTAAGCACATTTTCTGGCTATGTTCAAAGGTGTGGTGGGACCCCTTTAGCTCACACTGCAGGCCTGCTGCTGTGGTCCATTGGTAACTGCTTATCAAAAGTCTTGCCATTTGTCGTCCCTTGCTTCTTTAAGAACTCAGCCCAAAATTACTAATAGCTGTTCATTGTGTTGCAGGGCAAGGCGACGTGTATGGAAACCTAGTGCATAAAATTGTGATTGCGTAGCTGGCATGCCCCTCCAAACGCACACAACCGCAATGCTGCTGTTGGCATGAGTGTAGTTTTTGTATATGTACTTTCCTCCAAATTTGGTTTCTTGTATGTATTTCCTAGTCAATAATGCAACTGGCTACACATAATTGGATTTAGTGCAAGTGTTGCTGAGTAAAAATTATGAGACTTCTGTAATGTGTAATGATAATTCCTTACATGCAACTCATTAAATGCAACTTCAGTCATGGGCAAAAACCTGCATTCTGCAGTCGTGCCAAGCACATGCCAGTCTTGTAACCAACGTAGCAAACCTTTCCTTGCCGCTTGACGTTTTTGTATGATATATTTTTCTACTTGTGTTCAGAATAAAAGCATTTGACGACTACAAACTTTTCATGTTTCCTTTTCTTTTGCTAAGCATGCTTTAAACATAGTCCATTACTTATATTCCAGGCTGTCGTACATAAAGCACAAGAAAATGGATTTAAAGAGGGGTAACTTGTTTTATTTCCTAACATCCGCACACAGTTCTCAGTGGACAGTTCAAGCTCACCAATAGCAAATGCCAGTTCCAAAATTAAAAAAGCATTTTAAAATAATTTCTTGGCTGCTTACAGTGTATATTGAAAGTATAAAAACAGTTGCTTCCGCTGCCTGGCAAAAGTGAGAGCACTTAAATGTTATAGGTCTGTTTGATTTGCCTGCACCGCTCAACTGGTTCATGGCAGTACCCGATAAATTCAGAAATTGTGTAGTTGAAGTTCAGTAGTGTAGGCATGTTTTGTCCGCTTAATGCATGCTGCCCATGCAAACGTCACAGTTCGTAAACTTCATGCATGAGTGCTTTCAGAAGAGTAGACTCGTCTTACGAAGGTACTGAAGAGTGCATAACTGGAGCTTCAATGGTGCCTCTGTCCATGTGCTGCTTCAAGCCTGCACGCTTGCACCAAGTTCTAGCACTGTCAGCAGAGAGGGCACAAGAAAATTGTGAACCAGTTCTGCTACTTTTCCCGACTTTCTGAAGTGGTATGTAATGACTCGGAGGATGCCACTGTTGCACCGCTGAGATTAATGGCAGGGTGCCGCACCTCGTGAATAGGCACAAGTGGTGCTTTCTGTACCTTCTCTGCAAGCTTTTGAATATCACGGGCTGCCTTGCAGGGCGAGTTGGGCCAAACACAATGATAGTAAAATAATAAACTGGGCTGAGACTGCTGAGTCAACAAGTGTTCAGTTGGACACTCAATCTGTATATGAGAGCACATGGGTAGGCAAATAGCCGGACACAGCACATAAACAGCATTTTCTTCAGTATGCACTTTTCAGCGCTTACGTTTGCACTTGCACCCACTTCCTTCCACTAATGCTGACTGGCCCTCCTTCACGTTCATGCACCTGATCACCTTCATTCACATGTATGCACAAACTTTGCTGAAGCCAAGTGAGCATGAATGAAGAGTATTGTTTATCCACAACACATAATTGCTTGCGGACACACATATTATGTATCCACAAAGAAGTGTGCGTAAGTTTTGCTACACTGCTGGAAGCTCCGGTCGGTAAGAATACGCTCAAAAGTAATCTGTCACTTCCCGTGTGTAGATTTAAAAAAAGCCCTATTCATTCACTTTGCTTCAGTACATGCGAATTCTCTACACCACATGGAACAAGATTTTGGTGAATTGGTCCATACTGAATGCAAGTTGAAGCAGCACATAACGACGAGGACTGGGGTCATGAAATGAACACAACACTCGTTCGTTTTTGTGTTAGTTTCTTAACTCCAGTCTTCAAACTTTTTTTTTATGCTGCATATCATGGCGTACAAAGTGAAAAAAAGGTGTGCATGTTACCTTAACACCATACATCATTACATTCTGAATGTATACAAACATTTATTCCATGCTTACAGATTCCTACAGTGCATAGTAGTCTGTGAAGCTACTGGAGAAGCTTTTCCACATCAACGACAGGCTAGGTACTACTTTGCGACGGTACAAAAATGAGTATCTGCACTGCTCACAGTTAATTGTAAATAATACATTCTACATAATACATTCTACTGAAACTAAGGGGCACGCAACGTGCAATGGAAAGAAAAATGATAAGGGTAACGCTAAGAGATAAAAAACGAGCGGAATGGATCAGAGAACAGAGAGGAGTAGCCGATATTATCTTATCAATTAAAAGAAAGAAGTGGACCTGGGCAGGACATGTCATGAGGAGGAAGGATAATAGGTGGACAGTAAGAGTGACGGAATGGATACCCCGAGAGGGAAAACGCAACAGAGGTAGGCAAAAGGTTAGATGGAGCGATGAAATTAAAAAGTTTGCGGGCATAAAGTGGAACCAACTCGCTCAGGATAGGGTGGATTGGAAATCGTTGGGAGAGGCCTTCGTCCTGCAGTGGACCTAAACAGGCTGATGATAATGATGATGATGATGATGACATTCTACACGCAGGACATTGTTTAATAAAGTGTGCTGGCGGGTCCGCATTGGTTTGCAGAGGACAGTGGGGCTGCAGTGAAGCACACCACCGCTGCTTGTGCTTTATTTCAGCACCTTAAAGCTAAAACGAATGCATACCACCAGCACAGCAAACATGTTGTTACACTACTGCTTGCTTGGCCGGTGACTGATAATACTTCGGTAATAAAATGGTTCGATATTAAACAAGCTCAAAATCTGATTGCTCCAATAAACAAAATTAATTGCGTGGAGAAGAACGACACTGCACGATGGCACAAAATATGAGGGAAGTCACCCCGCGCTTCGCAATTTATTCACTGATAACGTAATGTCCTTTGAATATCGCTTACAACCATGCCCTTGAAGTCGACAAATAGTCTGACATACGATTGGAAGTCACACAAACAACAATACCAACACATCACATCGGGCTAACAAACGAAACAGCCCCACCACTAATTCAAGTACTTACATGCGTGCGAAAACCCCGCACTGTTCAGTCCACAGATACAGCGGCAGACTTGTCTCAAGGTGGCACTTCTATACGAATATTATCGGACGATCGTACTGCACGAATAGATACACAGGCCGTGCATATTCGCGTCTTGACAGCAGCGAAAGCGCCGTAGTCCATATCCGCGAGAAAGCACATGCCCGTCATCACTTAGAAGCCGCGTAGCAAGCGATCGTTTTCTCGGCTACACTTACAGGCAACCGGGAATTTGGCGGAGCATCTTTAGTTCATTAAAGATGTCCAAAGACTGCTGCAGGTTGCTCTGCAGCAGTCTGAACCTTGCCGTCCGTTTTACGCAATGCAGTAGACACACGTCAAAGCATTTATACAGAGGTTAGTAGCACAATAATCAGCTATACTTGCACGCGTGTTAAAATACATGTAGGAGCTCAAAGAATGCCTAAAGAGAGGGAAGAAAGGAAGCTGACTCCGGACTTCACAAAATTCACGGTGCCGCCATTTGCTTTCGACTGATGTTCATGGCGATAAGGTCGCTTCCGCTTCGTATTATAAAATGATCTCATAAAGTTTTGCAAGCTCGCGTTTTAAATGTTAAAGCAAAATAAATTACGCGCCGTGACCCAAACATATTACGCCGTGGTGAGAAAGCTTCACACCATTCAAATGAGAAATACTGCGCGACCTTCACCGAGCACGATGCAGCAGACGACAATGTCGACATTCTCGCGGAATGAGCACCGATGAAGCCGCATTTTTTGTCGACGCTGTCTTATGCGGTAATTTTGGAGACCAATGGGTGCTAAATATGAAATTAAAGGCAAATAGGACCGAGATGGGGAACGTACTGTAGGCTTCTGAAGATTACAAAAGTAGCGCGACCGCACGGAGTAGGCGGAGACACGAAGCACTTGGCTTGCGCAGATAACAAAAGATAATTTAAAAACGCCGGCCGTTACTGTCTAAGGCGCGTCAATTCATAAAATAAAGGCTACGGATTCACTTCTCCCTGTTTACACTATTATCACCGTGGAATTCATATGCGGTGAGCGTGCAATACAGAATTTCTGTCAAAATGTGAAGCGCCAAGTTTAATGCAGCGCGCGCAATGCAGAATTTTTCGAAACATGAAGCGCCAAGTTTAATGTACCAAACTCGCCTCGATTTCAAGCGACCCCCCCCCCCCCCCAAGACTTTCGATTGGGGGCCAAGCCTTCGAGACAGAATACAATCTGCACCGTCTAAGTTAGTGTACGTGGCTCAGGCAGAAAGCAAGTGAACAGTACAGCGACTTCTACTGCTGGTTAATGATAGCCTTTGCTTTGTGCACTCCACAGCCGTCTCTCACGTTTGTGTTAAGAACAAACAGTGACGATTTTCATCACTGCACATGTTTTACGTATGTACTACACTTTTGCATTAATGCAGAACGGCTGACAAAATCGGTAAACAAAGTAAATAGCAGTCAACTAAAAATGCCGTGTTGACGGCAAGCACAAAATTGGCAACGATTCTGTCCGCACAACTTTTGCGAGCTGTTTCTGTCCTTCAAGCGCAATAAGATCTGAGATCTCGAACCTGTGGCACAAAATCTCCGCAGCCAGCATTACATTGTACCAAGAGAAATGTTGGAGTGCACGAATCAGGTCTACAGGAGTGTACACATCCACAGACGCGTTGCTTGCTAGAGAAGTCCATGACTCAGACTGCAGGATCGAGGAACTCAACAGAGATTCTGTAAAGCTACCCTTAGATTTCCTTGTCATGCCTAGAAGATTTTGACATCCTGCAAAATTCTTAATTTCCTTTGCTAACAACATGGTATGCGAAATTATGCGAAGCGCACTCCATAGCCAGTATACCATGTCCTGCACACAGTGAAGAGAAAAACTAAATCCACACCTGTCTTAAGAAATAAAACACTACCAGGATAATGGAAGCAGAATTAAGTACGCATATGTGGTTAACATATGCGTACTTTATTTTAGCATTTTAGCAAGTCACAATAGAATTAACTGGATGTTTCACTCCGCAGATGAGAGAGTGGAGCTCAGTGTTCCAAGATTACAAACAACATATTAAAAAAAAGATTAATTAGCATGAGAAAGCTCAACATCGCCATAAATGTATCCAGGGTACCACGATGATGGGATGCCTGCGGTATTAGATATCCGCCTGATGTCTGGCTCCACCAACATGGGACACCATGGATTGATGCGCACGTTCTTGCCTAACCTTAAAATATATACGTGGACAGTCACCGAGGTAGATGTCCAGGTTGGTGGAGCTGATCGCTTGGGCCCACTTACCACATCTGCTGTGCCAACACTACCCATATCTCGGACGGTACAGCAGTTGCAGGATGAAGCCAGACCAAATTCCAGTTGCACATGAACGGCCATATACTACAAATGCAGGAATATGAACAGCGCAGAAACCAGATGGCTTCAGTGTTGACATTGCAGATCCCTGCACTGCCAACGAGCCAGCAAGACAAACATTATTATTTTTTTCATACAGTCAGAAAACATCCTTGGTATGCATACACAGGAACTGAATTCCTGGATCATGTTCGCATTGTGCAAACAAACATATACACAATCATCTTACATTGCAAGTGCTGCAGCAGAGGATATCATCTGACCACAGGATGCAACTGAGCAACCCCATAAACCGGTCCACTAAGACCTACAGCCCCAAAAGTGTCAGAGCCAAACAATGACACAGCTCACTCAAGATATTCCAAAATGACAGATTCCTCCTGTCATCTCTGTCACGGGTAAGCAATAAAGACGATGTTGCACTAATAAGACATGCACAAAAAAATTACAGCATATCCACGGAGTGAATGATGATGAGTGGGCGAAGCTCGGGAGGTTCATCGTAGATCGTGCCGAGTTCCGGATTAATTTAGTTAACGCGCACGCTACGAATCCTCATGGTTCAACTATGCACAAGTGAAATATCCCACCAGCACTTCATTGCAAGTCAAGATCCAGTGCCTATATATATGTATATATATATGGGTTGCCGGTGAACGCTTCTCCAACGCGAGCAGTCGGTATTTCTCAATCAAGAAACTCGCTAGGAGACGCTGCCTGCGCCAACGTTGTCTCTCGCGTGTGAGAGCGCGTTCTCCTTATTTGCGAGCTGGTACAGCGTTCCTCTAAGAAAGTAGTAGTAGTAGTGGTTTATTGGGAAGGAAGAGACGCTAATTTCTGTCTCCCATACTGGGGACACGGCTAAGCGCCTTAGGGGAAGGGAGAAATGGGAGGCAAAGAGAAGATAGATAGAGAGAAGTTTTAAAAAATGCAGAAACCCGGACGTCGAAGCGTTTCCATAGCCAACGCGCGCCTTTCGCTCTCTCTCTGTGTGTTTCTCTCTCTCACAAGACAGCACAAGCACGCGCCGGGAGAGAGAGAGAGAGAGTCACGCGCCGAGGCGAACGCCGAGGGCGAGCGCGTGCCTCCCAGCACGCGGGTTACGCCTGACGCCTGACGACTGACGCCTGACGCCTGACGCGTGACAAGGTTAGACTAAGAGGAGCTTCGCCCCTAAAACACTGCCCTACAAAGCTGTCACATTGGTACTGTGCTCTGCTGACATCTCGATCCTGGCTACGGTAGTCCCATTTCGATGGAGGCAGAATGCTGAGGTCCGTATACTGTGTGTTATCAATGCACAAATGATGCCTAGGTGGCGGAAATTTTCAGCGCCTTCTACTGTGGAGTGCCTTATAATCATATTGCAGCTTTGGCATGCAAAGTCCCAGCAATTATTTAATACTGCACTACCCAACAATACCATCTGAAACCACACCAAGAGGAGAGCTGCACAAGAATTGTTTGTCTTGTGCCTGATTTGTGCTTAAGAGAAAACAAGCCAGCAACACCTTTTAGACGCACCAGCATGTCTTCACTGAACGGTGGTCTGCTCTGCCGGAACTCTGCGTTATAACCACTACTGCTCAACAACTCCACACAAATGTACTCATCACGGAGAACAAATGCCTGGATTGACTCAAACAGTGGTCACTAGGACTAACAGTCATTATGAAGTTTTACCTTCCTCTGCGTCTCTCACAAGGTGCTAAACGTCGCACCTAATCCAAACATGTCAGTCCTTAATTCCCTATCAATAGAATGCATTATGGTGTGCTTTAGCACTGTGTCAACCCTGTGGTGGTGATGCCTTATGTTTCACAACCAATTTTAAGTAACAAGCACCAAGAGCTGATTACAGCAATGAAGCAATGATGTGTGACAGACACACCCACTACACAAGAGGACCTAGGTATGTTATAGCATATCATTTTGATTATAAGTGAAACAAGAACAGCAAATGAACTCGAAATAACATTTAGTCCAACATATTTCTAGAATTGAGACATGAGTTGGCCTGCGTTATGCTTGAGATAATGTGAAATTTCTCACATTAGGCGATAAATTTGTAAATTTGGAACAGCATTATCTGAAATTCCCAGTAAAACCGACACTATGCTGTTATGACATCCTCTTTAACAAGCTTTTGACAAAAGCCAGCAAAACAGAAAATTGATGTTACTGTAACAGCACAACTTTCAACCATGCTTTATAAGGAAGACACCGACGCTGTAAAAGGAAAGCAACCGGCCGCTGTGTCCACACAGCCAAATCAGTACCATATTATTGTGGAGATTTAAGTGGCCACGGCTAATCAGCTTTGTTTACTACAAGCTCTCAAAATAGTTTAACAAAACTTGATACTGGGCTAGATGGTGCAAGTTCATTGTCACGGTTAGGCGCAGGAACAACATTCACATAGACACGAGGAGACAGGACAAGCGCTCACTTTCATCTACCTTTATTTTTCGCTACGCCGACAATATATACACGTACCACACGTATATAGAGCGCTTGT
This sequence comes from Hyalomma asiaticum, assembly GCA_013339685.2. NCBI lineage: Eukaryota > Metazoa > Arthropoda > Arachnida > Ixodida > Ixodidae > Hyalomma > Hyalomma asiaticum. The sequence continues at coordinate 63,502,545 of CM023481.1, read as the reverse complement.
CCTGTCTCCTCGTGTCTATGTGAATGTTGTTCCTGCGCCTAACCGTGACAATGAAGCTCTCAAAACAGAGCTCACAGTGTTGCTACGGTGGCTAGGATCATAGTGTTGCAAACCAGAACATGCATGAGCAAGCAGTGACATCATTTTGGAAAATAATGTATGGTGTTCTTTAGAACACCATACAACACCCCATAAAGCAGATCACCAGGCACTTTGAGTAGGCTTCACAATTTCTATTATGAAATTTATGCCCTGGATAAAAGTTGGTGAAATTTAACTGAACTTATTACACTTTTGAAATAGTCTATGCAACTGGCAGCTGGTCAGACCGAGTGACATGCTATACCTGGCGTGAGAAACAAACAAACAAATGATCTGACAATCGCAAGCAGAGATATCGAAGTTCGAAAAGAAGTTGCATCTGTGTCTATGTGATGTGTGATGTGCGCGGTTTAAAAAGTGCGCGTGTAAAACAAAAGTGAAGCGAAGAAAAAAAAAGAAAGAAGACAACGAGAGAAGACGCTCGCCGACCGGCAGGACGGCATATGAAAGACGATGACGATGAAGAATAAAAGGCGTGGCGCTAGAAAAATAGTAAAGTGAAGCAACCAATCAGCAACACCCATGACGTTGGCGTTCCCAATGGCCAATAGCTGGTGAACACGGGTACGCAGCAGCCGCCAATCAGAAAATAACAACGAAGCAGAAGCGAAAGAAAGGCGAGCGGCATCGGATTCTTCGGGGGGTTCCACGAAGGAGTTCCAGGACGGAGAAAGGCCGCGGAAGGCAGCGGATCGTCCACCGGCCCGGGCGTTGAAGACGGCAGTCGGGTTCCGGACCCGAGCCACAAGGGCTTCACCCGACCGGGACCTTCTGCTGACCTGATCCCAGCCATCGGATCCCCAGCGACTCGCTAGCTCCAGGCAAGGACCTGTTGAATTCTTGTGCCTGTAGGCATAGCGGGAACAGTCGGGCTGCGGGCCCGAGTTCCACGCCGAGACGCCTGGACAAGAGGCCGCTACCACCCGATCGAGCCGCCTAGCTGCCCACGTCCTCCGTCGCCACCAAACATCCGGCATGGTGACTTTCGCAAGCCTGCTGCACGTCCCTAACTCGTTCTTCACGAAGCTAATCGACAGTTTGGTGAGCCGTCCGATTCTCCCGCGTTACCTTCACACATTTCTCTCGGACCCTTAGTTATTAAATCGCCAGGACTCCCGTAGTGCCTATAGAGAGTTATTGGAACTTTGCTCAATTCTGTTATGGTTTCGTTTCTCTTTCAAGTGTTTATCATTAATGTTTCTCTATTTCCAACAGTTTAATTAAAAGATTGTGTGTGTGTGTCGTGTTGTGTGAAAAACGGCTTTGTCCTCAATTAGGCTCTCGGAGGCTTCGCCTGAGAGAGTCGTCCGAAAACAAATCTGTTAAAGAACCTGCTTAAATATCATCACAAATTGGCGTCCGCTACGACAGGACAGGACAAAGCCGTTTATTTTTCGCAGAAATTCTATATTCCACAACCATGAGTTCACAATTAAGGGAAGTCTTAGAGAAGTTGGCACGGCGCATGGGTCTTGAGGGCGATGAGTTAAAGGCGTGGTGTGAGAAACGCGAAGCAGCAGAACTAGAGGAGGAAAGAGTGCAGATGGAGTTTGAAAAGGAAATGGAAAAGAAGGAAAGGGAACTTGAAGAGTTGAGGTTAGGAACGCTTCAGTTGCGGCTTCAGCTGGCAGAGCGGACGAGGCTCGTGAGAGAGAGGCACGAGCGGGCGTTAGGCGGGAGCTCCAGCGAGCCGGCGTTCGAGGTGTTCTCCAGGGGCATTGGTCAGGAGAATGAACCTCTCGTGGGAGGCGATTATGAGCATCGATATGGCATTTCGCCAGATTTGCAGCTGAATGCTGGTATAAAGCATGGTAGGGAGGTAGGCAGCCGAGCAAGTAACTATACCTTGAGTGAGCTTGATGAACCGAATAGCAAGTTCGGAACTGAGGAACATGCAAGTTCCATAGATGATCAATTTTCTGGTAGAGCCTCTAGGAGGCCTGTCACATTTGAGGAGGCAAGAGAACCTCCAAAGCATGACAGTCAGTGCCGTCCAGAAATCTCCGAACCGTTTGTCGCCACTTGTTCGGGTGAACCGCTGGCTGAGGTTACACTCGTCAACGGCATGGTACAGGACCATTTGAGTGACCCCGTTGTAATTGGAGGAAGGTTGAGCTCTGAGGACAGCAAAGATGTGATCTGTTCGAGAACAGTCGGAGACGTTGAGCAAGGGCTTATTAAGGCAGGGACAATAGAATCCCTAGGAGAACCAGCACTATGCGATAGCGTAAGCTGGCAAAATGATCCTGATGGGCAGATCTATGAAGTGCAAGAATGCAGTACAAAAATCTGTTGGGACTGGACTAGAACTATGTAGCGTTCTAGAGGAAAATGAAGAGGCGACTGTTCAAATACTCTCTAGGCAGAGTCAGGGTACAGAGACAAAGACGCCTGAACTGGGTCCTTTCAGTGAAACCCCAAGCTGTGCCGCAATATTTATACACGGCTCTATCAGCAAGAACGCTGATGCACCTTTTGGGGCGTTCATGAATTCAAAAGGTATTCCGTCAGTTGATAGACATAGCCTATGCGTTGACGTGGCACAAGGGACCGTTCGAGCGCGTCTGGTGAAGTGCGCGTGGAGGGAATGTAGGCAGTTGTGTCATTGCTGGGTTCTGACTACTAGCTCGACAGAGCGTCCGAGTCTTCTTCTCTGGAGCAAGAGAAGACACGCGTCTCAGTGAGATCATCTACCAGCGTTTGCTGTGCTTTTATTTAAGTGTGTGAAATGTGCCATGCGTCTTGTTTGGGATGCAATTACATAGGGGCACTTTGACAACTGGACGCTCACTTGGTTTTTGAATATTGGACTGTCTAATGGACATTTGGTAAATAGTCTTATAACTGTAAATGTTTTTACTTCCTGTTGAACCAGGCTTTAAGCTTTTTGTTAATGAGCGATATATATGTGCCAGTATGCAGTGTGTGTTCATATGGACACTCGGTGCGTGTGTGTGGACTGGTGATGGACATTTCTTTGTGTATGGTCTTGTCGCTTTTTGAACTCTGTGTAGACTCACCATAACTTCTCTTGTTAAGTGTGAAAGTGCGTTAAGTGTGTCACTGGTATTGTAGTGTGAAGGTGCACTATAAGTGTCCTTGTGTGAAGCATCGGTTGCCCTGTGTGTGGATGTGTTGTGGTTAACTTGACGCGCACATATCCTGCAGTTTTTTTTTATTTACGAAAAGAAAACTTATTTCGAAGGGGGGCTTATTGTGATGTGTGATGTGCGCGGTTTAAAAAGTGCGTGTGTAAAACAAAAGTGAAGCGAAGAAAAAAGAAAGAAAGAAGACAACGAGAGAAGACGCTCGCCGACCGGCAGGACGGCATATGAAAGACGATGACGATGAAGAATAAAAGGCGTGGCGCTAGAAAAATAGTAAAGTGAAGCAACCAATCAGCAACACCCACGACGTTGGCGTTCCCAATGGTCAATAGCTGGTGAACACGGGTACGCAGCAGCCGCCAATCAGAAAATAACAACGAAGCAGAAGGGAAAGAAAAGCGAGCGGCATCGGATTCTTCGGGGGGTTCCACGAAGGAGTTCCAGGACGGAGAAAGGCAGCGGAAGGCAGCGGATCGTCCACCGGCCCGGGCGTTGAAGACGGCAGTCGGGTTCCGGACCCGAGCCACAAGGGCTTCACTCGACCGGGACCTTCTGCTGACCTGATCCCAGCCATCGGATCCCCAGCGACTCGCTAGCTCCAGGCAAGGACCTGTTGAATTCTTGTGCCTGCAGGCATAGCGGGAACAGTCGGGCTGCGGGCCCGAGTTCCACGCCGAGACGCCTGGACAAGAGGCCGCTACCACCTGATCGAGCCGCCTAGCTGCCCACGTCCTCCGTCGCCACCAAACATCTGGCATGGTGACTTTCGCAAGCCTGCTGCACGTCTCTAACTCGTTCTTCACGAAGCTAATCGACAGTTTGGTGAGCCGTCCGATTCTCCCGCGTCACCTTCACACATCTCTCTCGGACCCTTAGTTATTAAATCGCCAGGACTCCCGTAGTGCCTGTAGAGAGTTATTAGAACTTTGCTCAATTCTGTTATGGTTTCGTTTCTCTTTCAAGTGTTTATCGTTAATGTTTCTCTATTTCCAACAGTTTAATTAAAAGCTTGTGTGTGTGTGTCGTGTTGTGTGAAAAACGGCTTTGTCCTCAATTAGGCTCTCGGAGGCTTCGCCTGAGAGAGTCGTCCGAAAACAAATCTGTTAAAGAACCTGCTTAAATATCATCACAGTCTACTACAATAAAGCAATTCTGAACGACTGAAAAATGACAATATCAACATTACGTGCAGGCTTTCTGTGATCACGTAAAGAATACCGCGAGCTAAAGCCGAATGTAAATGCCACAACCCAGCACTGAAGGAGGAGACGGGGAATGAATTAACCTACTTGCTTTGCACGTCAACTAATACGAGTTCCATGAAAACATTTTGGGCGTTTCACAAACACACATTAAAGAAGGGCCCATTTGGTGCACCTTTCCATCACAACTAATGACCATCTGGCTTGCTTGCGTTTCCGTGCTTGAAAAAAAAAAATGCTTGCTGTGGGACTCACAGCGACGGTCCGCCATTGACGCACTCATTCATGAACACACAGCACCTCACATCATGTCATCCAGGCACTTAGCAACAAACGTCGCACTGCATCAACTTTTCTACTTCCACGACCAGTTTTTGAACGTTCCTGACCTGCTGGAGCATGTTTTTCCTTCTCGGTGAACTGCAATTTCGCAGCGATGGCTTTCAGCGCCGATGACAGCCGAATAACTTTCTGAACTTTCCGAATAATATAACCAAGCCAATTAGTTCCTAATATCATGATCTTCAGTGATTACTTCATAAGCTTATGTTGAATGCTAAATTACAGTAAAATAAACCCTGTAGTCATAGGATGCCCTTTTGGTAAAATGCTTATCCCTGCTATAAATTTTGCTACAAAATAACAATCCGCATTGTTATGTGTGCAAGTATTCTAACATTGCAAATGCACAATGATGACACACTATTCGATCCAGCCTCTGGATTATAAAAATTTCTGGTATTTTTCATCCAAAAACCACAGTATGATATTGAGAGATGCTGTAGTGGAAGGCTGCGAAAATTTCAACCATCTGGGGTGCACTGGCATCGCACAGTACACGGGCCTCAACATTTTACCTCCAGTGAAATGCAGCCGCCACAGCTGGGATTCGATCCTGCAACCTTTGGATCAGCAACAGGGTGCACAGCCACTAGACCATCGTGGCAGGGCCAGAACTCTGGATCAAATAACTGCTATTTGTAAATGCAAAGGTTTCTTTTTGCATTTCACAAATGCTTCTAGTTGTCAAGTCCACCCAAGTATAAGCTTTAAGTTTTGCAAAATACAACAAGTTTCATCCTCATGTGCAGTGCATAAACAAAAGATGAGAGCTTACATGGTTCAGTACCATGCTTTGGACAAAGAGCTGGCCTTTACTGGCTATACAACTGTAGAGCTCCGTCCAAGGCAAAAAAATCTGCTTATTGGTTCCTTATGGCTCGATTTGCACATTTAACGCTAGGAATAAGGATGCTAGGTTGTAAACATTGTTTCATATTATACGTGTAAAAACAGGTCTTGAATACTTATAATATAGTTGACTTAATTAGCCTATAACACTATTAAGCTTCCGTTGCCAAAACCTCCCTTTATATGCTCCTACACACTGCATGATGCATAGGCACATTATCGACAACAGCGGCACGTCTAGCTGCATTATGCACTTGTATTATGCTATACTGGAATAGAGAAGTGAATTGGTGGGTGCAAACCCATGTATTATACTATAATGGAATGTAACAGTGTTTCTAAATATGGCATGCAAATATTGCTAGTTAGGAACTGCACCTGAATCAACACATTCAGCATTGCATGGTGTTGTGGAATGACAGTATGGTGGTCTGTTAAAGCTGTGAAAATAATTCCAAGGCTTTAGTAAAATAAAAATTAAAATGAAGAAGGACAACTAGGGGGAGGGAAGTTTGTAAGTAAACATAGGCAAGCTTACCCCATAAAGGATAAGAGATGGAATTTGCCGATCGTTTCGGTTGCCTGCTGCTAGCTGGCTTCCCAGAAAAACTAGTCGGCAAGGTTCGCGCTGGAAGAAGCCTTGTTATCATAGGCAGCTGTGTCCTCACCCGCCAGTTGAGACATGATCACCACAGCTTGTTAGGCATTGTGGCATGCGTAAGGTTGCCACCTCCCCAGTTCTTGACCAGTCCATCCAGTTGCCAGGACGTACTTAAGAACAGCCGTCACTGGCCAGTTTCTCGGATATCGTATCGTGACATACATTTTTAACATTTCTTTGTGTGTTATGCCACTGGACTGCTAGATACAGAGACAAGAGACTAGCTCTTCCTGCACAAAACATGTGCATTTATTTTTTAATGCAGCATATTCAGAGCAATAACAAAATCTTAGACATCCTTAGTGCAAGCGTTCAACTTAGCTCACTGTTATTTTGTGGCAACCAACAGACCAGCTCACCAGCTGTGTTTTTCCATGCATGCAAATTATGTTGATTGAAGTTTAGGAAAATATGTTAAAATAAATGATCACATCAGACTAACATAGCACCCCTTCGTTAATGCATATGAATATACATTAACACATATTTCACATACGCTCTACTTCCTGAACAGGGAGCATCATCTTAGAAGGTGTGCATCAGCAAGGCTGCTTATGAGCCGCTAACAGAAGACTGTGCCATACAGGATGCATCCATATTTGAGAGCTCGGGCTGACTGAAGGCAGTTGCAACAAAAGGAGAGGGCTGATAAGAATGCAAAATGGGGCTGCCCTGTCTTGGCACATATGTGAGGGCACAAAAGTTCAGAACAGGACCACCACAGGTGCCAACCCAAGCAGACACAGCCACAAGCTCATCAGCAGTGTCAGTAGTTCTCAAAGATCGCTCCACATGGATATGTCGGTGACCATTTGAGGCCATGAGCATCAGAAGCATCTTCTCAGGATCAGCACAGCCAGGAGGAAATAAGACTAACTCCGCTTTAGAGTAGCAACAATCAGGAATGCTGCGGACAGCCGATGCAACAACCAAAAGCCCCATTAATAGCCCACATGTCCAGCACACAAGAACCAGACCGAAGCGGAAGAATCCAGAGTACTGGTAGAATAAGCATGTAACCTAGCAGTCAGTAAAACTTTAGAGCCCACGATAACCCCAGTTCGGAGGTAAACCAGTTAGTGATATCCTGTCGTGCTACCACACCTGAAAAAGCATGAACTTTTTTTCTTGCGCGCGTGTGTGGGAGAGGAGCATTATGTTGTTGTGCTAGAGCTACCATAAGCCAGTGGCGGCAGTGTTGTTGGCAGCGCCAGTGGTGTAAGAGAGCTGCCGGCAATTATGTATCAAGCAAGAGCCAACAAGCCCGCTCAAGCGAACATTGTGCATCAAATGTCCGATTATTCCTGTTAGCTTGATTCCATCATATCAGTTACAACTCCTGCAGTACAGATAAACCTGGGATTGGGTAGCAAAATATTTTAGCACACAAATGGCAAATAGCATACCAGATCTCACACAGTTTGCTGTATCATGACAACACTGCACTAAGCCTTAGCTCAGCCCTGAAAAGTAAGAACAGGCTCGTGTATATGAGTATAGGTGCATCTTAAAGATCTCCAGCTGGTTGAAAATTAGGAGCTTTCATCATGATTCCCATGAAGCCTGTGCTGTTTTGGGATTAACAGAGAACCAAAGTTGACTTCACCTAGAACACATCATTATATAGTAGATGGACCATGATCTAAACTAGTTTTGAAATTAATAATTGCTGAACTTTTACATGCTGAAACACTGATAACTTATAATGCACACTCTAGCGCAGGGCTCCGGAAATTTTGATCACCTGGTCCATTGATAACACACACACTGTACATGTGGCACTTGTGATGGTGTCTTTCTGAAAGCGCAGTTAGATGAATGGGAGGAAGCAACTTCCTTGATAATCCAACAAAGGCAACCCGAGCTCAGGTCTCCCATGAAGAAGCTTGGATGCAGTGCCTCGACGCTGCCTCTCGGGCCTGCTGGACTGCCCACTCTTGTTGTTGTTGTTTTATGGGGTTTAACGTACCAAAACCAGGTCTGATGATGAGAGACGCCGTAGTGGAGGGCTCCGGAAATTTCGACCACCTGGTGTTCTTAACGTGCACTGACATCGCACAGTACACGGGCCTCCATCGAAATGCAGCGGCCGCAGCCGGGATTCGATCCCGCGACCCTCAGATCAGCAGCCGAGTACCATAGCCATACCATACCATACCGTACCATAGGTTGGAGCTGTACAGAGTGGCAGCCCGCTTCAACACAAGGGCTTCCAGATCTACTGCCATTTTAGCTGCTATAATAAAACACTCCCCCAGCATGTACAAGAGTGCCACTCTAGTTGTCTGGCATACCTTTCATATAGCCTTCAGTGAAGCTCAAAGAAAATGTGCCGCAATTGTGCTGGCCTGGAGAAGGTATGTTTCTGCTGTTGCCGGACGAGTGCTCGGGATCATTTCAGCTTAGAGTGAGGTGGAGGCAATATCAGTCTGCCTAAATGATAGTGTTCAGCAAGTACAAGGTACATCAATAATAGGCAGTTAGGTCACTGTAGACGAGATGTACAGGTCTCCTGGAGGTTCAAGCTGACCGTTTAGAACAATATGACACTATCACTACTCTCTTCCTAATTTTGGGTACCAATAAGTTGTAACTGTGACGTATTTCAACATTCCAGACGATGTGATACATATGCCCGATGGTGTTGATGATCAGGATGAAAACAAGGTTTGTTAAGCTAATAACAAAACAGCTCGGCTTAACTTGTGCTGCTCTAAGAAAAACATACTATGATGCAGTTAGAAGCATAACTACAGCTATAAGAGACTGAATCAAATGCTGTGCTCGACATATATCCCGTGTCATGGTCAACACTAAGCTAACGCGTCATAAAAGTCCTGAAACACAGTACATTAAATATGTGGCGCGTCTGACGTGCCAAATGAAACAACGTTGTCGAACGATAGCAGCACAGCACCACCGTAGATACCTGGCAAAACAAAGCATTACCTAAATGATGCGCAGGCGGCATGCCAGAAACAAAAATGTCGCCGCACAATGTGAGACAAATTCCAGATAATTTTGCGCATCCAAGAATTATTATTGTCGGTGTAAAATATTGCGCTAACTTATTATAGAACAAAAGCAAAACCCATACGTATAAGTAGCAGTGCGCAGAGACTTGGCAGCAGCCACATATACCATAGTTTACGCGTATGTCAGTTAAGTGCTAGTGCTTAGATAACACCTTTATTGGTCAGCCCACGCTCTTCAATTTGCACCTAAGCGCTATTACACCATTTTTTCAGTGCTATAGGGAGCGTCAAAAAAGCCTAACAAAAATGTGTAGTCATATTTATATGACTTTTGGCAAAGGCGCAGATTCGCTGTTCCTGTAAGATAAACAAATTCGCACATACCTCCAACACAGAAACATTCACAGACGAACAGAACTCAGCGCAACAGCACACACAAAACAAGGAGGCTGCTCGGTCCGCGCGAGAGAATGCTAAAAGCGATGTTTATGTTTTCAGTGGGCCGCCAACTTTTCTGGCCAGCGTTGTTTTCGCCACGTCCACCAGCAACAAGCCAGCACAAACAAGGGACCCATACTTTCGCGCCCCGCCGCACAGGCCGTAGTCGTACGCGTATACAGTAACAGCGAATCTGCCTTCGCCGTACTTTGCCGGCCGCTTTGCGAGCGTGCGCCCCGGGAACGAGGGTGCACGGTAGCCGTTGCTAGGCGGAAGTTGGCGGTGGCGTCTCGCAGCGGCGCAGCCAATAGCGCGCAACCTCGGTTGCTATGCGTGCCAGCGCCTACGGATTCGAAATAAGCTTCCCGGAGTCTCGGCAGTGTACGTGCTTTTGCGAGTGACCATGTGCTTGTATCTCCACTCCGCGTGTGCGGAGAACACCGAGGTGTGGACGCTGTATTCTTGTGTACGTGTTTGTGTCGGCACTGCAGTGTGGTCCTACGCAGGCAACTGAAAAATAGCGATGTGTTTGCGACGACGAAGTGGCCCAACGGGCTGTGTGTTCTGAACGAACGAACTGTGCGCAGTGCGTGAACGAAGTCTGTTGCGGATATCTCTTTCTAGGTACTGTAATTCATTGTTTTCTAATTAAACGTGTATGGTCTTCCATTTACCGCATGGATTATTCCGGCTCACTTTGGTACCCCTTCGTGCTTGGTGCGTGTACTTTTCTTCTGTCCCGCTGGGCTTTTCAATAAAACTTCACTTTAGTAAAACCACATTTTGTTTACACTGATCCCTGATGTATGCTAGCTCCGCCGACGTGCCATGTCCAGCTGTTTCGGTGAAATAGGGCACATTCGATCGCGTACACTTTCCTTCGATGCTCTGCTGCAACAGCCGTTATCCATAAGTGACTTCTTGCGCCTTGTTAACAAAACGAAGAGTCTCGCTGAAGCGGTTGTAGCCTTGTTGGGTAAGGAGCCACCAACGTACCTCCGCGACCGTCGGTGTCCTTTCGCAGGGATGGCATGAAGCTTCAGCACGGTACTTTTGGAGCGGAAGCGGCACAAGTACCCATGCTTGTCGCAAATCTCCATGGGATTTAGGCGATCACTGATTGCATGCCACGACATTCGCACTTACGCATATGCTGTCCGCAGCTCGATAATTCATGCCGATCCATATTTTAAACCAATTCCGCAACGTTGTCATCCATGCATGCCATTTTGTTTGCTTACAAGTGAGCGTCAAGGTAGGTCGGGGGCTACCTTAAGGAAGCCTTACTTATGGCGGCGGTAAGTACAAGAAAAGTTCAGATGTAAGTATAAGGTTGGTTCTTGAAACGCGTTAAGGGTCACTTTAAGGTTACGGGCTACTTAAGTCACAAGCATAAGGATAAGTTTGGTTTCAGATTACGGCGGTAAGTCCACTGCCCACCCCACTTTAATCGTCCGTCTGAAGCTTCCGATCGCTTCCTCTTACAAGCGGTCCTCTCTTGTGTCGGCTTTTTACTAAGGTAAGCTGGCAGATCGGGAAGCGTCGGCACAGCACCGACGCGGAGAACAGGTCTCCCACGAGATATCCGCACTTCTTTTCACTCGATAATGTGCACATAGTCTCTGAGCACATGACGCGGCTCGAAGTGGAGCTCGCACACTGCGCTGTCTTTCAGGAGCTTGTCCGCTCTGTGCAGATTTTTTTCCCATTCCTTACGCCTGTTCTCATCCTTCGGGACGCCGAACAACGATAGCTTCCGCCCACCCTTCACGAACACGTAGCCCGTTTGGCACCCAGGCGCGTAGCAGTGGGTTTGCCGATATCGCGGCATGGCTCAGGCACTAAAAAGCATGCTAACTTCTTGTGTGGTGCGTACGGCTCAACGCTGACGGCAAAAACGGCGCTACAACATCCACAGCAATAAAACGTGGCTCGACAACTGCTGCTCTGCAAGAGCTGGCCGGCACTTTCAGCCGCAACGCTCCTCCCACGTTACATCAAAGGCGATGCCAGCGCCACCGCTAGGGCGAAGAGAGAAGCACACACAGGTGACGTTCGTGGGGTCACCCCGCACCATAGCCTCCGCCGGAGAGTAAGCCCACTGCCCTCTTCTAGTACACTGTACCCGTAGGGAGCATATACAGTAACTAACGCAGCGCTGGCGCTGCCTCCATTTCATCAATGCCAGCCACATGCGGCCGATTCAACATAGACGGGGCGCTGTCTGAGGCAAGGCAAAACATAAATGGCCGTTTGTTGACATAGAACACACCCTACATGACATGCCCAGACAACGCAGGGAAAAGACCGACGAGCAGATTGCAGCGGAGAAGCGCCGGCGTGCCGATGCCCGTCGTCTCAAGCGTGCCCAGGAAACGCCCGAAGCTCGTGCCGAACCGCAGATAAACCGGGACTCGCGTAGCACGGCCGGTAGAAGACTATCGTCTTTCGACGACATTTGCAGTGAAGCACGGAGATACGCTGCCAATTTTTACAGCGTAAGGTGTTATGAGATCACAACAACGTTCGTTTTTGCGCCAGTAGTTGTCCGCCGCCGGTGTCCGTAACCACTATCGCTGCAAATTTTAGAAAAAAAACAACCAGGACCGACGAGTATTCCAACTTGTCCTCTGCCTGGATTCGAACCCAGGCTCTCTGCGTGGCAGTCGAGCATTCCACCACTGAGCTACGCCTGTTTTTTTTTTTCTTTCATACATGGTATTTATTACAGTGCGCTAAGAAATTCGCAAATTGCATAAGGCGCTGTTGCAGTGACCCAGCGACAATAATCGCACAAGCAATCCAAATGACAATGTCAGCCTAAAATACACATTCACTGACGGGATGCACATAAGTGTTTTTCAGGGAGAGTTCAAGATGTGTTGCACAGCATGGCTGGTAGGGATGAGCACTTCACCAAGATGGGGTACCATTCAGGCCTGACGTCAAGCTCGTCGTAGATGTCCTTTAGATGCATGATCATTTGAACAAAATGAGTTGACGATGCTGTGACTGGTTCTGCGTTGCGGTCTTGCATGCGCGTCTTCCACAAGCTATGCATTCCCATAAGAAAGAACATATCAAACGGCACTTCATCCAGGGATGTTGGCAGAAGGTAACGTATAGTATGCGGATTAAAGGTAAAATCTTTCTTTAGAGTTCGCTGAAGGATATCCCAGAACAGAATAGCGTCCTTGCAGTTAATAAAGCAGTGTTCTATTGTCTCCGGTACATTACAAAGACGGCAGTCAACTGAAGAAACAAAAATGCCTTTCTTGTGTAGCCATGCCTTCACAGGCAATGTTTCTGAGTGAAGTTTATAAAAGAAGGTTTTTGAATTAGGAGAAACGTACATTTTGCGAACGCGCTTGAGGACATCATGGACTGGAAGGTTGACATACAAAGAACGATAAAATGGAGGTGGAAAAAGCATAGATAATAATTCCTTATACAGCTTTTTGCGCGACACTGTGTACAAGTACTCAATCGAAAAACGGGTTTTAAGGAACTGGACCGCAAATGGTTGAAAAATCATCGCTAAAAGACCTAAACAGGTATAACGTCCGCCGCGGAATCTCATTAACAAACGTAATGTTACGTTGACAAATAGTAATACACCGCTACACGACGCGAAAATGGATTGTTTAACGAGGTCGAGGAATCATTTGAAAGAACACAGGGCTGCATGCTTTGTAGCTCTGAACCCATTACGGAGGCACTGGTAATTATGGCGTAGTGGGTACTTCCCTACTTGGCAAAATGATAAGTTATGGCGCAGGAGATACCTACCACTTCTACTTGCACAGTTTCCTCAAGCGTTTAAAGTGACCTCTAAGAAAGTAGCTCCTCCAGCTTACGCTGTCACTGTCCTGCGGTTCCGCGCAGGCCTGGCTCTTTTTTGAGCAGAGACCTTAATCGTTGATTTCAAAAAGGCCTTCGATTCTATCAAGCATGAAATTCTCTTATATTAACTAAATAAGTAGCAATCTGACAAATCGATTTGAATATTGTGACACGCAGCACGCAATATCAAAAATCGGTAAAGTCACTTACGGCATCTCTTAGGAGTCAGGTCCGCTGTTGTTTGTCTTATATATCGACGATATTGTTAATATACCACTAACATCGGACATGGTTTTATACGCCGATGACATGAACGTTTTATTCACTGGCAAAGAAATGCATGGCTTTAGAGAAGCAAGCAAACAGATCGCTTAAGAATTTATCATTATGGTCAGTGGGAAATAAACTTGAACCTAAACACAAAAAAACACGTTTTCCAGCAGAAAAATAAAACTATTATCCACCATATACAAGTAAACTTTCGAGGGGATTTCATTGAATGGGTAACATGCCAAAAGCTTCTTCGTATTATATTCCATGAAACACTCCATTGGACACATATAAACAAAGTTCGCGCCGATGTTTCGCGCTCATTTAGAATGCTCAGTAGAATCAGATGTTTTTTTTTTCAAACGTGGGTAGCAAAGCAACCGTATTATTCTTTAGTATACTCGCGTGTTCATAACTGTTTATTAATATGGGGTATGACTATAAAGGAAAGAAACAAAGCATTCATTAACTACAGAAAATAATAGTACGTATAATCGAAGGCGTTCGACCTAGAACGCATTCTTTCTACCGCACTCTTTATAAGCACAACACATTAACGTTTGACAACATTTTACGCAAGTAAATAGCAATAATTATTTATGATAACATGAAGTCCAACGCGGCTGCATATCACGATGCTTATTCTGGAAGACAACACACATACAGCATCAGACGCATCACATACTGCAGTGAAAGGATACAAACTACTTAGCACAAAAGCTAACGCATATGATCCCTCAACTACCGCTCAGTAGCTGGTGTTCAAAAGCAAAATAAGCTTCAAAAGCAAATTTTGTTTTTTTTATTCTGTACATAAAACTCATAAAACATTTCTGGTGATCGAAGCCTGGATTTTTGCACACATATTTTGCTTCTTATCTTTGAAGCAGGTGTTATAATTCGCTATTGCCACTATTGTCGCAAAATGAGACTTGCAGGCCGGTCTAAAACTATGAATAGTCATCTGGCGAAATTTTGTTTACCAGTATAACAATTTCTGTAACTATGGCTGCTTCGTTGTTGTCAATGTTTTGCTTGAATGCTTTGTACAGTACTGCTCCCTGTGCGATTTACTCACTGGGACGAGTTACGGCACTCTGTCAGGCATTAAATTGCATTTTTGACAACGCTACACACATAACTTACACGTATAATTAATGTACAATGCACTGCATACTTTGTAACTTTGAAATAAAATACCTCTTCAAAGGCAGCGCTACCCGTCAATCAGGTATATGTTCAGGTTTACCCGGGAGATGTCTGTTCAGAACGTCCATTACTTCTTTGTGTAATTTAATCGCGCAGGTTGCTCTTGTGGTTCCGTTGGACATTCAGTGCAGGTGGACATTCCGCCTCGGTTGGACATTTCGTCCTGTTCGACGTTCATTCTCGTAGGACATTCCGTCCCGAAAGACATTCGGACACTGCGAGGCACCCAGAGGTTCTTCTGGTGGCGCTCAGTGGTTTCAGTAGCCTCCTTTGCCGATTATCGCGCCGTATATATGACGCAGCGCACTTTGGCGAGGTCAAAAAGGAACAAGAGGAAGACGACAACCACTGTCGCTCTTCAACTCGGCCAGCTATACTCGAATTGCGAATCGCGTGAGTATCGTTGAAAATTCACCTTACCTCTGTTCCCACGAACGTTGCGCCGGCCACTCAATGATAGGCACTGTGTAGTCCTTGTCCCTCCGCAGAAGCACAGGCAGCACCACTCATTCCCGCAAGGGTAGATGCGAGGGCACGAGGAGTGAAGGAAGAACCCCTTCATGTCAAGTACCGGTCACCAGCCAAACCCGCTTCGCACGAAGTCACGCAGGCGCTCAGTCAGGTCGAGCGGCGATCGTTGAGCGGAAACTCAACCAAGCTGGACAAGACCCTGCTGGAGCCGTTCTGGCTCGCTGCGCGAAACCCGATGTGCACAGCGCCGCCTGCCCTGGAGAGAAGTGTCCATTTCCTCCTCTACCCTGAATCACTCGAACGTGCCGTGCACACGACCTTGACAGCCGGGGTGAAACCGAAAACCTGCACAGCGTTAACGCACGCACCCGTATGTTGCTCGCCGAGTTGGCTGAGTTGCGAGCCTTCCCTTCTCTTTCTTAAGAATCCCTCTCCAACATTCCAGGAGGCACGCATTGTAAAGAGAGGGAGGGAGAAAGAAAGTCAGAGAGACAGCGGGAGGGAGCCTTTGAGCCGTTGAGCGGCGCAGTAGCAGTAGCGGCGGTAGTACGGGAAAGACGACACTGCTTTCTACAGCACTCGCAGGAGTTGCCTTTGTGCTGTGGTAGCTTACGGCTCACCGATTTCCTCTGTGTAGCCGCCGTGGAACTGCTGCCTGTCGATCGAGGGGACAGGTGGGGCCAAAGATCGGCCTTGGAAGGTCTGTCCCTAACCTGTTTGACATTGGTAAACAAAGACCAGAATCGTTCTGCAGTACCGGGAAGGCAACATCGCTTGCTTATCTCTCTCCCTTTCTCGCCCTTCCGCTGCAATCATCCCTCTTTCCGGCGTCCTTGTCTTTCATCTTTGCGGACGCTCTTCCTTTCTGTTTTCTCTGTCTGTGAGCAGGCGTTTGTGGCTAGCTGTGCGACAGTCCCCCTCCTTTTGGAACTGCTTTTGTCTGATCACGTGCCATCCGACGCAGCGTATTAGATATTGCAAGAGGCCGTTTCTGCCGACATTACCTCACCGCGGGGCATTGCTCAAGAAGGCAGTTGGTGAAGTGTTAACCTTTGCAAACAGCTGCGTTGGCTACGCGAGGAAACAGGAAGAAGAAAACGAGCCACGCAAGAAAGCCACACAGTATTCCTCGTTCACTCCAGACTACACGGCCGAAAACAGCTTTCTGGCTTGTTGCACGCGGCTGGTACACAGGCCGCGATGATCGTATTCGTAACGCACCCGAGCCGTGGTCGCCTTGTACAGGTGTGTCCGCGACGGCGTGGCGCCGCCAAATTACGCTGCTTCTACTTCGCGCGCGCGCGCGTGTGTGTGTGCGCGCGCGCGAACGCTTTGACTTTGCACGCCAAGAAGTCCAGTCAAGTGCGTGTGCTGCGGATTTCTGTGAGACCTGTGCTTGCGGCGAGTCGTCCACAGGTGTGCGCTGATTGCACTATTCGTCAAAGAGCTGTCAGCATCTAGCGGAGACACGCCCCCTTTCGCTTGAGGCGGACACGGAGAGGGAGAGAAGTGCACGCCCACTTGAAGGCAGTCATCGGGGGCGTCGCACGAATGTCCCTTCAAACGGACATTCGTGCGATGATTGGACCCCTTTAATTAAAGCATATTCACTAACTAGAAATATACATGCCTTGCACCTACGTCACGACCAGGCGCTGCGGGATACCGTTTCGCCATCGTGGAGGACCAGCCGCGGCAGTGAAAGTGCGGACGCGTACGCGTTTCTGTACTCGCTCTCGTTAGCCGCGGTATTTGAGTTCCCGAATCGCAGGAAAGCAATGAAGAGACGAAAGTGAAAGAACACAAACCTTTTTCACGTGCCAAAAGACGTACACAGTCAATGCGACCGAAGCTAAAAGCCCGTGGCAGCGCAGTTTGTGGCTGACACGTATCAAGCGCGCCGATCGCGAGACCGAACACGCTGATACATCCAAGTGTGCACGAGGGTATATTCTAGGCACTATAACGAGGGCCTACAAATGTTTTGCGAGCAGAGTTATGCGCCAGTTCCTGCCTTGAGCACCGTCCGTCGGCTTCCGCCGTAACCGATCGCGAACGAGCGTAGCGAAAGATGTCCTGGCTCGCACGCCTCAAGCCACGCGCGACTCACTTTTGCCGAGGCCGGCGGTGTTGGTCCGGCTAGGCTACCGTGGAAGTATTCTAAAAACAACCTTCGACGAATCAGGGGAACCCAGCTGTTCGCGCCGCCGAAACGGAAGCTCATCGTACTTCAAAGCGCGATCGAGCTTCTGTTAACAGTCGGTGACGTACTCTGTGGAAGTGCTTCGTCGGCGCAGCAAGCTATATTTGCTGGTAGAAATCGCAGACATATAATTATTTTGCTCAGCATATCGCATCATTAGCACACGCGCGCACGGCTGCGCTCACATCTCGCATTATGAAGTATGGCATTCGTCAGGAATTTTTTTTTATGACTGAAATTTAGGGACACGGCGAAAAGAACAGCACAAACTGCATTCGTAGGCATTCCATGTAAGATCTTGGAGGACACAGATATCGATGGGACGCCGACGTCTCTGCACTGATGTAGCGCAGATCATGAACAGCGCGCTGAAAGGACGGCGCCTCCTGAAAGGCGAGGCTGGTGCAGCGGCAGTCGCGGAGTCGGTCGGCACTGCGTGCGTGCCAGTCGTTGCCGGAAGATAAAGATGAAAGCCGTACGGAGAAAAACGAAGTAGTTGATGATGTCCCCGCGCGTCAGTTCAAGTACACAGCCTTGGTGCCCGTCGGCGTCCGGCAGCTTCGTGTAGGGATCGACATCGTTGCACGTTCGCGCATTTGCTCACATAAACATCGTGCCGATACGATTAACTCAGGCTGATAATCTTTCCGCAAGGGACGGCGGCGACATTGCGCCTAGAAAGCTAGAGAAAGCGAACCAAAACGCGGTCGAATCAACTATAATGTATGAACGGCGCTGCAGGGAACGAACCAAGAAGTGGTCCCCATGGTCCTCCAGCTTACCTCCAGCATGCCCGTCGCGCCGACAGCGGGGCAGTCGTGACGTCACGTGCAAGCTATGTATAGGGACATCAATCAGTATAAAACGAGCCGCCGAGCTCACTTTATGTAAATAAACGTCTGTTAACTCTCTCTACTCCCGAAGTCCAAGTGCCTGCGGTTCGTCTTCACCGCTAAGCACCACGCTACCCGCTGGTCGGCTCCTGCAGCAGCCCAGTTACAACAGTAGCTAGGTTTTCCCGCTCAGTTTAAGCCATGTGCTAGCTAAATTAATCCAAGCGTGACAGAATTAATCTGACTCCAAGTCACTTATTATAGGCGCCAAACAATCCAAGTGCCAGAGTAAACGGGCCTTTTTCCTGTGAGTTTAATCCAAGTGCGACCATGTTTAATTCACTCGCCAGGAACTTTAGTTCAAGAGGCGGTCAGTGGAATCCATACGAAAGAAACAGGATGCTTACGAGCTTGATTGCCCTAAATGTCCGAACAAAGTTAACATTAGTCCACAACAGTAAGTTTTTTACCGATGCCTGCTGGCGCTGAATAAATTAAGGTATACTGCGGCATTTCCCACAAACATTTAGTGTGAAACCTTAAAATTGAAAAAGCAACGCATTCACACGTTCTAGTGCCCGTAGGTGTAAATCAATGAAGCACCAAGTAATTTCATGCTATATTACCATTAAAGAATTCGGGGTAAACATGTACAGCACTGAATGCATCTCGCAGGCATTTACTGTTGTCTGCTAGCAGACGACGTTGGCCCCACTTTCTTGCAAAAGATTTACCAGACGTCTGCTCGACCTGGTGAGTGATGGCGACTTGCAAACTACATTCACCCATTTGTGCTTAGCAAACTATGGGCACACACAGCACGGCTCGAGCCAATTCATTTCATAAAAGAATATCAGTGATTACAATAAATATTAGTGCTGTCCCCTACTTCAGGTTATATTATATCTCGTACTGTGGCAACTTATTTGAACAGCACTGCCATTTACACGTCCAACTTACAGTGTTGCGCACGGATTAAATTGGCCGGCGCTTGAAATAAAGCTCTTGCCGATTGGATTAAACGTGTCGGCCCTCACGGGCACGCGAACTATTTGTGCTGGTGCTTGGATTAAGTGTACGGCGCTTAGATTATTTCTGTGGCCTTAGGATGAACTTACCTAACACTTGGATTATAGTGTGCGGGAAAATCTGTAGAGGCGATGGCATTCATGAGACGCCAGCGCTTGCCTATATAAAAAGATGCTGCTCTTCCGGAAATGCATTCACAGTGAGCTCCGACGATGCTTCCTGTATCATGACTCGTTCAAACCACGCTAGACCGACGTGACGCCCACCTTCATGGATCGTGAGCATGCAACTAGCCCAAAGGCCTAATCGCCTCTTTCCGAGTTGAACATCACGTTGCGAATGCAGCTTTCCTCCTTGAAGGCCCAATCCCAATGCGCCTGGCGAACGGTGCGCTTGCTGAAATGCAAGCATGCCAAATGTCGCCGATAGTCATACTGCGCTGCGAAAAATTGACCGCCCATGCAGTCTCCGAAAAGGAGAACAAGATTGCATCATCCTCGATCATCGGCACATTAAACCCATCGCGGGGCCGTACGATAACTTTTATGTCTTCCGTTGGTAGTTGCGGTATCGAGGCCTCCGCTGCTTTGTATTAGAATGTCCGGCAAGCGCTCTTCTTTCGAGACGGCCAGGAGCACGAAGACCGTACCATGCACGTACATGCATGTCATGATTTTCATGTTATGACATGTCTTTTATGTTCGTCGTGGAGTCATGTTGCAGCATACCAATTTTCGTATACATCCCATTAACGAAACGGCCAGGAGAGCACAAAGTCGTAGGCGGATAGATAGATAGATAGATAGATAGATAGATAGATAGATAGATAGATAGATAGATAGATACGCTCAAAGTCGCCCAAGTTTGCTAAGAAATACTTCGCATTTAAAACTAACCCGGCTAGGCAGAGGGTGCCATCACGTCGCCTGTTGTAGTCCTTTGACGGTGAGATGTCCCTACTACGCACAAAGGGGGAGGAGGTTCTACACGTTACGAAACATCGACTACACTCGCTCACCCCCTTTGGCCACACACCTCGACAATATTTAACCCAAAACGGATTCGTGCTGGGGCCGGGAAGAAGAGGCAACAGGCGTTAGAGAGTTTTAGCAGCGGCGGCTTACCGTGCGGTAAGTACGGCAATGCCGTACCGTCGTTGTTGGCACGTAGAAAATTGAGCTTCTGAGGGCTTCACCAGCAAGTTTCATCATTCGACGACGTTTCCGTACTCACCGAGCAACTAGTGCAGATCTTTCCGACTAAAATAGCCGCGTGCCGACCATGACGGTACGGTATTACCGTCACTGCCGCATGGTAAACCGGCGCTGCTAAAGCTTCCTATTCTAAAGTTACCAAAACATGTAATTTAATATGAGAGCATGATTAAATATGCAATTAACAATTAGTGCCTAACATAATGACAAACGGACAAGGCCATCAAGGAGGAAAAAGAACTCACATTACAAACCAGCAATGTACAAGCGGTAAAATTCTCGAGCATCATATCCTGAAATTTCTAACTCAATATGTCGAGGACAACGATCTACTCCACCCTTGCCAGCACGGCTTTAGAAGCGGACTGTCCACTGTTACGCAGCTTGTCGAATTTGTACACGATCTTGCATACGGTATCAATAATCAGTCCCAATTTGACATAATTTTCTTTGATTTCTCTAAAGCGTTCGACCGTGTATCACACCGGAAACTTGTTTTGTTTTGTGGGGTTTAACGTCCCAAAACCAGCTCTGATTATGGGAGACGCCGTAGTGGAGGGCTCCGGAAATTTCGACCACCTGGGGTTCTTTAACGTGCACTGACATCGCACAGCCCACGGGCCTCAACATTTCGCCTCCATCGAAATGCAGCCGCTGCAGCCGGGATTCGATCCCGCGACCCTCGGATCAGCAGCCGAGTACCATAGCCACTAGACCACCGTGGCGGGGCACACCGGAAACTGATCTACAAACCTGAACATTTAATTGGTAATGGACCTGTCACGAAATGGATCGCCCATTTTTAAATGACCGCTACCAATTTGTACAACTCGACGGACACACCTCTGATGTTATTCCCGTACTGTCTGGAGTTCCGCATGGTTCCGTGCTGGCACCACTTTTATTTTCACTCTTTATAAATGACATAGCCGGCCATTGTGAAGTCAAAATGAGATTATTTGCAGATGACTGCGTACTCTACCACGAAGTCGAAGCGAAGTCTGATCAAATTAAACTTAACAGTGCCCTAAACAGTGTATTTCAGTGGTGTCGAGATTGGAACATGACCATCAACAAAGAAAAAACCGTTTCCGTGTCAGTTGCTAAGAAAAAAATTCCGCTCAAATTCACTTATGGCTCCGACAGCACTGCACTGCGTTCTGTTAACGAATACCGTTATCTGGGTGTCAACATCACATCCGATTTGAACTGGACAACGGACATTCAGCATGTGGCAAAAAAAGCCATAAACAAGCTCTCTTCTTTCTTAAACGTGCCTTGAAAGACTCACCCCCCGAGATAAAACTTCTTTCTTATGTCTCACTTATACGTCCGATGTTGGAATATGCGAACATTGTCTGGTCCCCTTACAAATCTACCTGCATATGAACACTTGAAAGGGTTCAGCGTAAAGCAGCACGATTTATTTACAACCGGCACCGGCGCACAGATTCACCTACTGAACTAGTGCGACGCGCAGGGCTCGTTCCTTTATCTAGCAGGTCAAAGCTTCATCGTCTAAAGTTTATCTACTTGCTTTTGCACAACTCATTTAGGATTAAAGCAGCAGACTACATCAATATAAGTCACTCTAGGATCACTCGCCATAAACACCCACTCACCCTCGAAGAATTCCCTTGCAACAACACTTTCTTTTATTCTTCTTTTCCGTTATCCGTGCGTGAGTGGAATGCGCTAGACGCCTCAATGATATTGCAAACGACAGTACAAAAATTTGTAGAACTCGCCGAGTTGCCCATTGCAACACCGATCTAGATGCTTTACATTGTCAGACTGATAATTTCCTGCTTGTTTGTTGCTATACCCTATGCCTCTAACATAAGATGTATCCTACGATGTGCAACCGCAGTGAACATACTGTAACCTATGTATATTTCTGTGTTTAGCATGTATGCCATCAGCTGCTCACCTATGTCAAGACATCTTGTACAGATAGTTAATTTTGGGAGTTGATGGATCTTCTCCCTCGATGGCTTTGATAACCGCGGCGACACGTTGAAGGACGGAGTCTGGAGCAAGATGTCCTCACAGTAAAACACTCATGTTTATTTACACTATCTACAAAACTTGGCCGGGGCGGCCAGTACTGTCACAGACATCACAACACAACTGGGCTCAAACCACACCAAGCGGTTCTTTCCAAGCCCTTAACGTTTGTACTCAACGTGAATACGCACTAAGCTTTAAAACTTCATCATAACTCGTCAGAGGCAGCGCCAAGCTCGACCTCTGACCACCTTGCCGCGTTTGCGACCCGAGTTAGCCCTAAGCTCTCCTCTCCTCCTTTCTTCTCTGTTCTTCGTTAAATACACCTAATCGCTTCTGCGACCGCCTTCCGGGACCAACCCACATGCAGCATTTCACCAATAAAAACACGTATTCGCTCTCTCTATCATAGCCTATGGTTACGCCTTCGCGTTCCCACACTTCGACCTGCTCGTTGCACCGAGGTTCTCCGAAAGATGTCATCCGCCACTAGTACCGAGATCAGTTAGCAGAACTCTGCAGCAGGCCCACATTGCCACTGTATTTACCGGGCGGCATGCAACAAAGCCGCCGCTTCAAGAGAACTGCTAGACAGGTCTATTGTACCCGAAAGCACTTCCGTACGTTTCCACGGCGGGGTCGTCTCCTCCGAAGGGGCAACCCCTTGACCGCAGTTCGACCGAGTATAAAGGTCAAAGGATTACTCTGACAGGGAGCCCCCCGCTGTTCTTGCAAGCGACTCCCCCCCTTTTGTTCCTTTCTCGGATGCCCAGTTTCCTCCGAAATGCTCTACAATGCCGCAGTGAAGAGACCTGTCACCCGTCATGTCCCCTCTCCTGTGCAGCTATGCACATCACAGCAATTACTGACCGCGTGCGTCGCGGGAACAAAGCCGCCGCTTTTACTGCGTACTGAGTGAAGACCACGACGTTTCTACAGAAAAGCCATGCGCTAGGCCACCGTCGCCTATTCTTCCCCGCCGATCTATCGCCGAACATAACACAGATGTATGCGATTCCGTCTTCATCTACATTTTACTGTAACACTTCTGTGTGTTTGCTGTTTCCTTTTTCTCTAAGTGTACCCACCCCTGTAAAAACCCTATTTGGGGTTGACAGTATAGTGAAATAAGATAAATAAATAAATAAATAAAAACATGGCGAATATGCTAATCCATAAACTACCGACAAAGGAAAAAGTACAAAGCGGCTAACAAACTCAGGCGCAATGTCTCAAATTGGTCGCGCAACGAAAGGACGGTTACCTGCATGGTGTTGGGGTCCTGGTGTAGTCGCAGGAGTCGGGCCGCCGGTCCTAGGATCCACCGCTACAAGGCCGACGTTTCACCCATCCCGACTCCAAGGGAAGGTTGCCGGAGTGCGGGGTTGACACGGAGACGATGACGAGTCAGAAGAGGAAGAAGAGAGAGATGATTTATTTTACATCATGATGGTCAGTAGCTCTGCGCTTGTCTGCGCTCGTATTATATACATCACTATGTACAAAAGAGTCCAATGACGACGTTGTCTCCGCCCTCGAAGAGAGGAGGTCACGCCCCGCCTTCGCTGCTTCTCGGTAGCAAGGTATGACGTGACCCGGGTGGCAGCCGATGCTGAAATCCGGAGAAGGTACGGTTCGGAGAAGAGGCTTGCTGAAGAACAACAGCAGTACAAATAAAAGCACTCTTCCCGGCCCCGTCCTTTTGACGAATGCTGCCGTTTCTCACACTGGGGAAGCCATAGGCCACCCGCTGGCAGCAGTGCTCACAGTCGGCCGGTGCACTGATGCACCCCTCTCGCTGCGTCGGTGCGACCGCGAAGTTCTTGCCACAAAGGCGACACAAACGCGCACACACGCACCGCACGACACACCGACAGTCCAGGCGGATTCCGGGAGCTTCCCGCGGGCTGGTGAACAAGGCCGTCGCTACCGCGTCAAACAATGAACTCATCTCCTCGAGACGGCAGCCCAGGGATGTAGATCCGTGAGAACGCAAGCATAGGCGCTCCCCACGGTCATTTTCCCCGAAAGGTAGATCCAACGGCCACCACCAGCAGCCTCCCTCCACCACATCCATGGGGGGCCCACGCCGATCTTAACAGTCCCTCCGGCGCCAGGAAACTCTCGAATGGTCAGGAACGCAATTGCTGTCCATGAGAGAGATCTAGGGTTTGATGAAAATTGTGGACATGCGGCTCGAACATCCCGCAAGGAGGAACCGCAGCCAGAACAAACCAGGCGCCACAACACTACACCACGCGCAGGCATTCAGAATCTGCTTCGGATCCACCAGGCTTATCAAAACCTCATTAAGACACCTCCAAAAAATTTTGGACTCATTTCAAGCAAGTGACCATCTTCCCTCGTAAAGTATTGCTCACGACAAACCTGGGGCAGTTATGGACGAGTTCCCAGTCCAGAACTACCTAAGAATTAGTTCTACAAAATTTGTCGAGCAAAAGGTTAACAATGATGGCACCCACTTTAAGATTCATACTCTCCTGCTGAGTGCGTCAGCACCTCCACTGACGATTCCCATACCGAACGGTAAAACGTTCTTGGAGGATCGGAATCCATCGGAGCAAGCTTCCATTCTTTTGAGGCCTTTCGCCTAACCCGATAAGCGGACAGCGATCAATTTCGAGAGTAAGATTCACTTCGTGCACGCAACTGGCAATTCTCTGTGCCACCCCTACAAAGCATACACGTTACTTTTCAACCGCACTATATATCGCCTCTCTCACTGTCAACCAACTACATTTCAAAAGCAATGGAATGTTCTACACCGTGCTCTCCTTATTTAACTTGAAAATAACGCCCGATCCTCTGTCACTGACATCGTCTTGAAGTAAAACGCAACATTCTTAACCTTCAAATAAACACTTAGGATAAGAATTTCAACCTAAACAAAACTCGCTTACAAAGCTCACTTCAAAACTAACTTCACAAAACTCACTCACGCTGATAAGCCATTCCTAGTCTATGGTGCCGAAGCTCACTCTCCAAAAATACGCATTAAGTGTTCAACGAACAACTTACTAAAGAAACAACCTTAAATGCACTGCTGGCATTTCACGCAACTCGACAACCGACACCACCTACAGTGTCCTTAACACCTCCGCAAAATAATGTACTCCTTCACAACTGCAACGAGCTCTACACAAATGAAAACCCTTCCAAGTACAGCCTACTAACAGCTTCGTTTAGTTTACCGCTTACTAACTCAACAACGCTATTCCTCCATTGAGGTCTTCAACATGACACGGTTCTCACAGTACCTTAAACTGACCGTCCACTTCTTTCTTAACTGTCACGTTGTCCTTTAGACCAACTTCACGCAACTGCGCGCCTACTAACCGTTACAGCAGCCACCATTTACTCGAAATAATCTTCAATGCCGTAAACATGAAAGTAACAAGAAACAATATGGCACTGCTCAAGCGCTGTAAACTAAGTATTAAAATAGTACATGGCAAGACTGCACCACTGAAGCCAAACTTCCCACAAAACTGATTTGGCTTTACTCTTGAACGAGCTCTGAAATGCGCCTTTATTTACGCAGAGTGTAATACACAGTACACCATTTCCTGTCAAACATGCAAGCTACTAAATTCACAAACGTTGCTTTCGCACTATGAAGCTTTCCTCGGAAATTAACCTCAATAAGTGGGTTTACTACAGCCTGATCTGAATTCAGTACTACTACACTGCTCATTTTTCTTAAAACTGTCTCAAGAACCTACAATGAATTAACTCAAGTCGTTTCTTAAAAAGGACTACACTCTTGCATGCGCTTGGGAAATGACCACAACGGACCGTTCCCCGTTCCCCGTACCCGAATTCTTTTGATTCGAACCCTATGGGGTCTCGGTCCCGACGGCTTTCTCGCTCGCCATAGACGACACAAAGCGCTAGCTGTTCCCTGTGTTCTGCTGTCATGCTTGATTCGGCTTCGCGACCGCTTTCCTTCCGTCTTCTTCTGACGGACTGACCTGAAGCATAGATGGAAGGTCGGTCTGTCTCGCTTTCTGCGCAATGTCGCGGGACGTTCAACTGCAGTGTTATTCCTGAGACCAATTAGACACGGCTGGCATCGCAAACAAAATCTAGCCAGTGCTTTTGGCCGCGCAGGGTGCCTGTTACTGACCAAACCACCTCGACCTGCTATTCTCTTCCAGAACATCACCTTTCCCCTTCGTCGGAGGGACTGCATCCGTTTACTGAGAACGTGCCTCTTTCTAGTTCGCCTTACCGAACGGGACAAAGAGCATTTCCCCCTGCCGCGAGTTGGGCTTGCCCTTTGTCTCGCGCGCTCCCTCGCTGGTTCCTTCAAGCGCTTCCGCGGTGCTGCTCGAGCACGTTTTTTTCTTTTTCGGCGGTGTTTACGGACACCCGCCGCGCTTGAACTTTCCTCCGAACTCAGCGTCGCGTATTCAAACTCTTCGGATGCCCCTGCGATTGTCTCATCCTTTTCCACAAAAGAATCGCTCCCTTCACAAGTTGTGGAAAGGTTATCTCCTTGTTCAAGGGCATCTGTAGCGCTTCTCAAAACCTCCTCCTCACTGCGCGTGCACTCGGCCATTTCTCTTAAATTAGCTTCACGCAGTTCTTTGTACTGCCGCTCGCTGCTACAAAGTGCGTCGCATGCATTGCCCTCCAAGGTCTGACCATTCGTGGAAGCCTCTACACTTTCGTCACCCATTTTCTGGAAACCTCCTTCACTACCCTGAGACTCCACTTTACTACAGCTTCTGGCCACTTGGCCCCGTTCCTCACAGTTGTGAAAATCAGCTGTCTCCTGCGGTTGAAATGAACCCTCAGATATATCGGTATCAGAGTATTTCGCCACCTCCAGCACAATACCCTCACCACTTAGTGACACCTCGCTTTTACCGACTTTTTTCATTTCTTCCGCCTCTAGACCACAATCATTAGTAGCTGCCTCGCTATGATAAGAGCACTCCGTTTTACAGCGCCTGGAAGCTGTCTCGCTCTCATCATAGTCGTTCTCTCGCTTAGAGTTACTGGCTACTTGGCCGCGCTGTTCACAGTTGTAATCAACTGTTTCCTGTGCTTGAAACGTGCACGCGACGTTAGCGAACGCCTCACAATCTTCCGCCATCTCAAGCACCTCTTTCTTTGTCTCATCCTTAACGGAGACACCAGTACGCCTGAACAAGGATTCCCGCACTTTACTTTCTTCACGCTTTACGCTTGCTCTTTCAGGAGTTCCGCTAATTCCTCCTCGAACCGTTAACCGATCGCTCTCAATTTTGAGCTCCAACAATTTCCTCTCCCTTTCTTTCTTTTCTTTTTCGTATATTCTTTTGGCTTCCTCCTCTTTCAGATTTTCCTGAACAAGACCCCAAGCGAATTCAATGTCTTCCTCATTGCTACCACTTTTCTCAATTAATTTCAGTAGCTCACATTTTGTCATCGACTCTTCCCACTCGAGTGCCAACTCGTCGCACAACTGCAACAGCTCTGCCCCTCGCAACCTACTCAGGTCCATGGCCACTGCTTAAAACGATGGTTTTGCTTGCGAACAGATGCTTAAAAACTCGCACGTTGCATCTGAACGCACACACACACACCCAGGAATTCAAATTGTTAACCCAGAATTTGAAGCCTGGTAAATCTCAAAGCAAAAACCAAACGCTCACCCGCAAATGCAGCGCCATGTCACCAGGTTCATCCCAGCCGCTGCCATCCAAATGTTGGGGTCCTGGTGTAGTCGCAGGAGTCGGGCCGCCGGTCCTAGGATCCACCGCTACAAGGCCGACGTTTCACCCATCCCGACTCCAAGGGAAGGTTGCCGGAGTGCGGGGTTGACACGGAGACGATGACGAGTCAGAAGAGGAAGAAGAGAGAGATGATTTATTTTACATCATGATGGTCAGTAGCTCTGCGCTTGTCTGCGCTCGTATTATATACATCACTATGTACAAAAGAGTCCAATGACGACGTTGTCTCCGCCCTCGAAGAGAGGAGGTCACGCCCCGCCTTCGCTGCTTCTCGGTAGCAAGGTATGACGTGACCCGGGTGGCAGCCGATGCTGAAATCCGGAGAAGGTACGGTTCGGAGAAGAGGCTTGCTGAAGAACAACAGCAGTACAAATAAAAGCACTCTTCCCGGCCCCGTCCTTTTGACGAATGCTGCCGTTTCTCACACTGGGGAAGCCATAGGCCACCCGCTGGCAGCAGTGCTCACAGTCGGCCGGTGCACTGATGCACCCCTCTCGCTGCGTCGGTGCGACCGCGAAGTTCTTGCCACAAAGGCGACACAAACGCGCACACACGCACCGCACGACACACCGACAGTCCAGGCGGATTCCGGGAGCTTCCCGCGGGCTGGTGAACAAGGCCGTCGCTACCGCGTCAAACAATGAACTCATCTCCTCGAGACGGCAGCCCAGGGATGTAGATCCGTGAGAACGCAAGCATAGGCGCTCCCCACGGTCATTTTCCCCGAAAGGTAGATCCAACGGCCACCACCAGCAGCCTCCCTCCACCACATCCATGGGGGGCCCACGCCGATCTTAACAATGGGTTCCATCAGCGCGCAGATCTCGTCGCCGGCCTGTGGACTGGTGCTCGGGTAGGAACTCAGATGTCGACCTCAAAGACGCCGTAGCTCACGAATCATCTCCGATCATCGCTGCCGATATCAGGCTCTCGCACTGACTACACCATATCTCCAAGGATGCAGAGCCGAACAGCAAGACTTCCACGAAGGATGAAAAGCGAGGCTCGCTACTTCAACATGACGGAAGGTCACCGCATCTCTTCGCGTCTCTCGCGAAATTCAGCCCCGTCCTTGGCCCCGAGACGGCTTTTTCTCTCTGACCTCACCAGGGCGTCTATCCAATGGTTGTCTACAGCAAGGTCGCCAGTAGGAAACGCACCAGTCCACCAATCCAGTATAAGCTCCTCTCCAAAAATATAGAAAGCAAAATATAAACATACACAAAACTCGACATTCGGAGAGGACGTCGGACAGACTAACCGGCGACACATGTATACAGATTACCGTAACGAGCGTTAGCTACCACTGCTTCCATTCCGAAACACTCCAGGTGCAAGCGATATGACACAGTAGGCTGGAAGTGCCAGGTGACAAGATGCGCCTGTCTGTGGTCGCTCCTTTGTGGCCGGTCAGGTGTGCGTGCGCGAGAAGCAGTTCTTCGTACTCCATTGCACGGCGATTGCAATATGCTGGGGACGCTCCGTTGGCTTTGTTCAAGCACTTAGGGGAGCGCGGGGCGCCCATTGGCGTCGGCATCCTGTCGCCTGCGAAGTCGCTGCCCAATGCATACGCTCATTTGGGACCACCGTGAAAACGTCTTCTTTGCTGTGAAAGCGCGGTTTCCGCAAACTAGGCGGGTAACGAAAACCCCAGCGACTCTCCGACCACCGCGGCAACCGAAAAATAGGATTAAATAATTGGCAGATCCCACGTGCAGTGGCAATCAAGGAAATGCAAAGCACGCATCAGGAACGTAAACTGGATTTGCATTCTTTTCTCGCTATACCGATTTTGGTACATAAAATTAACGAAACGGCCGCAAGAGCAACAAGACCGTGGCATGCAAATCATTCCGCTAATGACATGCATGTCATGATTTTCATGTTATGACCTGTCATTTATGTTCGTCATGCGATCATGTTGAGGCATACCAATTTTCGTATGTGCGTACTATACTGAGCGCGGGTCTAATTCTAATCTAACGTGAACTGCAATGTAACAAAGGGACCGACGTACACTTAGAATACACAACTCTCTTTTCGCTACGCTAATAAGAAAGAACAACAAATAAACCATACCTGCACTTTCTTCATTGCAGCAGAATCTAGATGCGACAGGGGGCAACATGATGCTCCATGATTTTCGAACGTCAAGTGAAAGATATCTGCAGTGTGTCCATCCTTCAGAACAACCAGAGCTTGCTGTTCAGACTGGATCAGACAAAGCGAAAAACTGCTGTCCTTCCCCACGTCATCGGTCTCGCCTCGCGCGCTTCTCTGCGCCCCTGCGGGCGCCTGCGGGTCTAACCGCCGTATTCAGAAACCGAACTTATCCTTATGCTTGTGACCTAAGTTATCTGTAACCTTAACGTGATCCTTAACGCGTTTCAAGGACCAACCTTATACTTACATCAGAAATTTTCTTGTACTTATCGCAGCCATAAGTACAGTTTCCTTAAGGTAGCCCCCGACCTACCTTGACGCTCACTTATAAGCAAACAAAGTGGCAGGCGTGGTTGACAACGTTGCGGAATTGGTTTAAAATGTGGACCGGCTTGAATTATCGAGCTGCGGGCAGCATAGGCGTAGGTGTGAGTGTCACGGCATGTCAGCGATCGCCTTAATCCCATGGAGATTTGCGTCCAGCATGCAGTGTTGTACACGTTCCTCCATAACAGGAACGAAAGCTCTTTCCTCGTTCCCGTTACAAGTTCCTCTAAGCAAAGAGGACGCGTTCCAGTTACAAATCGGAAATTGGAACGTGTTGTTACATTTACGTTGCGTTTGATTTTGAAAATTGAAAATAGTGTCGGATAATCGTGAGCTGAAATTAAGTGACTTAAACACTCTGAAGTTCACCTGAAGTTACGTACATTGCGCGAGCTTGAACCTTATAGGCAGCAGATTATCTGGAGATAAAAATTATGAAAATAAATGCTTTTAGACATATTTTGAGAGAGCACCGAACGCAGTCCCGACATGTTCACTGCGACTTTGACTGTTACAAGTGCAACACATAATGGGCCTTCCAATGCGCAGTCAAAATAGTGCGCTCGAGATGTGCAAATAGAAGATTACTCACATTCACCAATGCATGTGAGTAGCAAGCCTGTATTTAAGACTAAAAGCTATAAGTACTGTATACCTGTCAATTTACATTCGCATATAATAGCTCGGGCTTCACCCACGCCTGTAAATACTGGAACAAGGTTTCCCAATATGTCGTCATCATTTCCTGTCCTAAACTTCCCTCAAAATTTGTAGCCTTTTTAGTGGTTTAGTAGTGTAATTCACAGTTTTGAATATATTAGTTTTGCTTAGTTCTCACAATTTTAAAGCATTTGTGGTACTGTTCTTTCGTTGTTATTTATGGTGGTGCGTAGTGTGTCGGTGTGGATAATTCGAACTACATGAGCAGCTGATGAGCTTACTGACGAATTATATAACGTGGGAGTAACGAAAGGGGAGGGGTCAAGGGCTCGTTCTTTATTTGTTAGAAACAACTTAATGAGCAAACAGACAATGAAGCCTAGGAAAGCATAGGGGAAGTTACTTGTGGTATTGTAATTGTGGAGAAAGTAGAAAGGAATTAATGTGGACGAAAATACAAACCTTCCTTCGGTGGAAACCGAACCCACGACCTTCGGGGAGTATTTTTTTCTTATGGCGTCCTAAGGAGTACGCTTTGTCTGTTTAATTTGTGCAGCAGCCCCACTTTCATGCTATTGCGAAATGACATTAATGTGTGGGGAATAAATAAATGAATAAATAAATAAATTAATAAAATGCTTCAGATGCATCATTTCATCGGAAACCAACCAAGAAATGATGTCTGGAAGCAAAAGTGACGTATGTCACACATGAAAGGTTCGCAGCAGCACAACAGCACAACCCAAGTAGCAAAAACGTGCGCACGTGCTACAGAGCGTGGGTCGATCTAGTTCTTATGAGATTAAGACATAGTAAAAAATGATATCTAATGTGAACAAGAAAGTAACAGATGGACCGATTTACACTTAGAACACAAAGCTCCCTTTGCGTTATGCGAATAACAAAGAAGAATCGATAAACCATACCTGCACGTGCTTCTTCAAGTTTTTCGCCAATCTTTTCGACACTCCAACTGTATCGTTTGATGGAGTACAAGTCATACATTGCACTAAACACAAGCGTGCGGTGTTCAATTTACTTTTGATTCAGTCGATTTCAACATCGGGGGTAGCCATAGCCATTCATTCACATCGTCATTCATTGCAATAGAATCTAGATGACACAGGAGGCAAGACGGTGTTACATGAATTTCGAATGTGAAGTGAAAGATCTCCACAGTGTGTCCAGCCTTCAGAACGACCCTTGCTTGCTGTTCAGACTGGCTCATACAAAGCGAAAGAAGTCGTCGGTTTCGTCCCGCGCGCTTTCCTGCACCCCTGCTGGCGCCTGGGAGTTGTTTCGCCATAACTCCAGCCCTCGTGTCCACTGCTTTCGTCACAGCGGGAGGGCCAAGTTTTCCGGTTTTCGGCGGACTCTGTCGCCCCATCAGAGGAGGCCGGCAGCTTGTCGTGTGGAATACGCTGCGTCGGAACGGTCGCATGCTTCATGACTTTCAGAGAATCCTGCAATCCCCCACCCACGCAAGCCGGGAGCGTCCGCGGGAACACAGCAACCAACGTCTTCTCAGTATATATTTGAGAAGAGACCGAAACGTTATTTAAGACCGCGCCGCCCTTTTGTTAACAGGCCTCAGCCGACTCGTGCTGGCTGGCCCTGTACTTTTGTTCTCCAAACGCTCGTGGTTTACGTTTCCGGCTGCTAAGTGTCGCTACCCCGCTCACAGCTACGTTGATCGAGACCCTGCCTGCCTGCTAGCCACGCCACGTTATCTTGACTTCACAACAGAACAGAACGCGCGGGCTTGCGCCCCATCCCGCTTTCACCGATGCAGTAACTAGCTGCACTGAAATGTACAGCATACCCATATGCTTGCCCAAACCACAGAAGATGTTAAATGTTCGATACCTCTTTATTTGCCGTGGTGTGGAAAGTTATATTCCAGCTCCGCGACCGTGCAATAACGATGCTTCGCGATCTCCTCTGCGCGCCGCAGAAAACCGCAAGGCGTGAAACTGGACGGCTTTCGGAGGTGTACGTATATGAACCTGTCGTTCAGCTCTCCGGAAAGTTGCATGCGGACCAACGCCGGTTCTGACCGCACAGGTGAAGATCATTTAGCAAACACAGCAGCGCTGTTTGAGGCCATGGCTGCATACTTCGTCACATTAAGTCACACCCGCACATTCACCCAAAAAAAGGACATTTAACAGTATAGAGGACGCGAAATATCCCGTCTTGTACCTATCGCACTCGAAAGAAGCGGCTCACTGTCGGTGCCTTTATATTCCTCGATGTTCAGTGAAAAATCCTCGTCTTCGAGATGGTAGACTCCAGCAGCATTGCCAAAAATATAATCTGTAGGATTTTCTCCCGTGACACACGTCCAGTTCATGTGCGTCATCGTGTTTACAGTGAGAGAAATCTGCCAGGATGTGGGAAACTTATTTTGGGGGGCGATGTTTCTTTTCGAAACTACAGACGTGTATCCCCGCCTGGTGTCAAAATACCAAACAAGAAAAGTGATGTGCATGCCAACTGTCAGCGAGGTACAAAACAAAAAGAGCTTTGTAGGCGGCTGGCGAAGCATCGAGACAGGCCACTGAGTACCGGCCAGTTTCTGAATGCTCCGGCGTAAAGCCGGCAACGCCGGCTCTGGATGAAAATGCGTTAACGCGGGTATATAACAATTGTCGCTTGTGACAAACGTTAAAGCATCTTGTTTAGAAGTATAACCTATGTATCACGAACGTTCTCGCTACTGTTGATTTATAAGAGCGGACGGACTTCCCGCGCAGTATTATGGATTTTATGCACTACAAAAAACGCTGACAGATGATACGCACAAACAGAAGAGCGTGAATTTCAACACAAAATGTAATACATCAACACCTCAATTACCTATGTCGCTGTCATGAGTAAAGGGGCCCAGGGCACGCGCCACAGGGCGAAGAAAGAGAGATGGCGTGCAAAGTAACCAAGAGGCGCCAAAATGCACGCGCCGGTGGCACGCTGGTGTTCGTGGTTGGTTGACGGCGGGTTCGTGGCACGCGACCCGCGCCGCGATCGGAGGTGGAAAAGCACTGAGCTGGTAATTGTCTGAGTGGCGACCGCCGAGGAAGGACGCATCGGCAGCTACGCTCTGCCGACGGGACGAGGTGTTCGGTTCGGGAGCAGGGACGCTGGTACCCCATCGGGTGGCCGTAGACCTCGATTGCGTTCGGGCGAGGCTCTTTGGAGGTCCTGCAGCGGACGGTTCCTCAGGCACCGTCAACAATCCCCCTTCAAGGGTCGGCCAGCAGCAATTCACCGGGCCGCCACATCTCTACGTCGGGCGGAGGACCGTACTTGTACTTAGGCCTCCGGTTAGGCCTAACACGGGGAGACGCCACGTAGCGACTTGAGACCGGGCGTCGGCTATGGCAGCAGGCGGTACCCTCTGGACGACGCAAGGGAGGCCGGCAAGAACTTGGAGTAACAAGACTAGGTCCGGACCGGCCACTGACTTCGCCGTGAAGAAAACAGCGCCGACCATGTAAGAACGTTTCATCTGTTATTCGCGACAGCGTCGCCGAAACCAACGTGGCCAGACTCAGGACTGAGCGCAGCGCTGAATTGACACTTGAGTATTGTTAATCAGTCAGTTTCAATTAGTAGGAATTTCTGTGTTAGTTTTATTTTCTGCTTGTTGTAGATATTTTTGTTCATTTTTGGTTTGCCGTGTGCTGTGTTGATAAAGGTTGGTTTGCCGTGCTCACAACGCTATCGTCGCCAAACGTCTCCCCCTCTCCAACGCTCGGTATTAACCCTCCAAGATGCGCGTACGGTGACAGTGGCTTCAGAAAACTTTTCGGTGCTGGAATATTGCCGCCGAAGGCAGGGCGCGCAGAATGTTTTTTTTTTACTTTTTCTTTTTCGACTGCTGTTGAAGAGGGGTGTTCTTGATCATAAGGAAAGTGAGGAAAATAGGGTGAAGGGCGTACGATAAATGCCTATCAGTGAGGACACCTCAACCGTTACACCCAGGGGGAGGGGGCTTAAAGGGACAGGGAGAAGAAAGAAGTAAGGCACAGGACAAAAACTACACCATGTCCGACCGCGGAAAAGGCAACACAAACAGCCTGAAGAGCGGGTTTAAAGCCGCCCAGTCAGGCAGGTGTCCTGGATAAAGGTGAGGAGAGCTGCAAGGGCAGAACTAGAGTGTACTAGAAGTACACTGTACCCACGTTCCATGGATGGATGGATGTATGGATGGATGCTATGAGCGTCCCCTTTGTAACGGGGCGGTGACATGTGCGCCACCAGGCTCGTAGAACTTTTTTTTTTCTCTCTTTAAGTTTTCCTCATGCCTTTTAAATTTACTTCAATCAAATCGATCATACTATAGCAAAAACGGAAATTCATAGCCCAGTTCCCTGCCCCTTATGGCAGAAAGTCCGTATTTTTCCCTATAATTATTTTTGTCCGTTCTCTCTAGTTTTCTGCCACCAGTATTCTAACCGTCTCTTACTTATTTCAATCGCGGCTATGCTCAGCTTCCCGTTGTTCGCCCTAAAACCCAAGGCTTCCTGTAGGGTGGTGCCCAAACGTACACTTGGGTGGATATTTCCGCATTCAATCAGAACATGCTCCGTCGTTTCCCTATCTTCCTCACAGCATGTGCATTTTTCTTCTTCTTTACTGAATTTCGCTTTATAAATACGCGTTCTGAGGCAGCCCGATCTCGCTTCAAACAATAAAGCGCTTCCTCTTGAATTATCATAAAATGCCTCCCTCTTTATTTAGTTTTTGCCCTCTCGGTAGTTATTCAGATCGCCTTTGGTGGCATCGCCAGCATCGCCACCAAAGGCGATGCCAGCGCCACCGCTCGGGCGAAGAGAGAAGCACACACAGGCGACGCTCGTGGGATCACACCACCCCATAGCCTCCGCCGGAGAGCCCACTGCCCTCTTCTATTACACTGTAGCAGAGCGGCGTCGTTCGTTGCAGCTGTTGCAGCCATCGGGAAACAGGAGCTGATCCGTTGAATAACGGGACAGGCCAAGTCATAGCCGAGCACAGTTGTTTACGCTCAGCCGCGTGAGCAGGGCACTCAGTGAGCAGACGAGAGAGTGTTTCCACTTCCCCCATTCCAAGAAAGCAGGGAGGGTAAACCACGGAGGTGGTCTCGGCGATCAGCTGACCAGCACGTACTGGTTAGGAGGGCGAGGAGGAAGGCGCGCTCTCGCCGAGTGAATCCGTCGGCGACTCGGCTAGAGTGTACTAGAATATTCCAGTACACTTTAACTCGGCTGTCCGGGTGGCGTATTTCCTTAACATATCCGGAGCAATGCACAGGACGCGTTCTGCGCCGCCATTGGCCGCACGCGAGGCCACGTCGTGAGCCGCCGCTACGCATTTCCGGTAAATGTTTGTTTACAGCAGCCGCACATGTCCAATATGGCTGCGCCCATGGTAGCGCTAGACACGCAGTGCCCGCCTCCCGTCGTCGTTCTGTAGGAACGCGGAGGGGGGGGGGGGGGAGGTTGCGTCCACTTCGATTGTTTTCCTTCGCTGGTGGTTTTCAAACCTGCGCCAGTTAAGGGTGGTGAACGCGTGCGCTAAGAGACGCTGGTTTGACGCTTGCTGTGTGAGTGCTAGGTGCTGCTCTTTCATCCTTTTTTTCTGGGCGCTGAGAGAGGCGTGGGGGGAGGGAAAAGAAAGACGTCGGACGCGGGATGCGGGCGCATATGTGTTTTTGTTTTGGTTTTTTCTTTCTTTCGGGGTGAAGTAGAAATATCAAGGGGCTACGAGCTCGGCGCTCGGGGAACTATTATTACTAACACAACTGCTCCGAAGGAGCCGTAATGTTCTTTTAAAACGCAATCGCCTTGGTCTCAGCGGCGGGCGCGCTAGCGCCCGTCGCTGACGCTCCTGGCTCTGGCAGTAGTTTCAGTTTCAGTTTATTTACTTTCATAAAAAACATACATGTTTAGATAAGTATACAGGACACGAGCAAAATAGTGAGAGCGCCGAAGGCGCACCGCGAAGCGGCAACGCATGTTAACGGGCCCTCCAGTGACAGGGGCGAACCACGGACACGCTTAAAATAGCTATAACAGGAAATGCGCCGGTAGGGATAAAATAACGGCAGCCTTCCCGTGCAGGCTACTCTCTGCCGGCTGCCGGCATGTGCGACTGTAAACAAACATTTACCGGAAATGCGTAGGCGGGCTCACGTGGCTTGGGCGACAGAAACTAGCGCCTCTTCCACTCCCTCAAATCACTATATAATCATCAGAGCTCGCGCATTCAGAGAGTGGCGTGTCGGCTGAGTTGGGAGTGCTTGGCAAGCTCGTCTGCCGCCTCGTTGCCCGCGATGCCTACGTGTGCGGGCAGCCACTTGAGAACGACGTCGCAGCCGCTATCCCGCAGGTACAAGAGGTTTCGAGCCACTCGTTGGGCGAGTGGCGGGCCGCATACCTCCCTCACGATCAGTCGGAGGGCAGGTTTTGAATCCAAATATGGCTGCGGACTCGACGGCCGGCGATTCTCGAAGGAGTTCCGCAGCCAGGCGCAGCCCGACGAGCTCTGCCGTTGTAGATGAAGCACAGAAGCTCAGCCGACACTGTTTGTGCACTCCAAGTTCCGGTGCAGTGCAGGCAGTGGAGGCACAGTGATCGCGCAACATGGAACCCTCACTGAACACATTGTTGTCTTCACCTGGGGTTTTTTTTTTGTTATCTCCCCGCATCCTGTTCAGCGCCTCCACAGAGAGCATAAAGGAACACAAGGCAAAAAATCCAAGAGGGCTCTGGGTACTTGAATAAAGTTGCACCCCACCTCCCCCCAGCCCCCGCTCCCAACTAGAGGACAGTGGTAAAGCAAAGAAGAAAAAAAAAACAAAAAGGGAGGACGGGGGCTCCCACAAAGGGGCAAGAAAAAGGGGGCAAACACAAAAAAATTGAATGCTGCTTGTTATCCACAACAACAAAGTGTACACATTATACCTTTTGGCTGATCAGCACCTTCTGGGGCAAGTGCAGGAAAACTACCTTGAAGAAAGACAGGCCTAGTTTCTAGTCTGGGCAGTAAAGGTGTCCTTGCGGACGTGAATGCGTATGTGAGTATGCTCAAAGATGCGCCAAAATGGCTAACACATTGACTGGCAACACAACTGACATGCTCAGTGAAGAAGTGCTTGAAGTGCTTTCGAAGAATACGGGAGGTAGCTTGTGCCTGCTTAAGTTCTCTAATGAAGAACCTTTCCCAGAAGCATGGAGATACTGGAGGATACTTAAAATCATTAGACGAAATGTTATTTATGGCTGCTTGCCAGTGCTTGAAGACAGTTTTCAAGTTGGGTAAAAATATGGTTTCATTTGTAATTTTTTCCTAATTGCAAGTCTACTTGATTGACCTTTTGAAGTAAGATGTTTGAATCCACCTGGCCAAGTGGCCAATCCATTTTTGGAGGCACTTCTGATAAGACGAAC
Source organism: Hyalomma asiaticum (assembly GCA_013339685.2). Classification (NCBI taxonomy): domain Eukaryota; kingdom Metazoa; phylum Arthropoda; class Arachnida; order Ixodida; family Ixodidae; genus Hyalomma; species Hyalomma asiaticum. The sequence continues at coordinate 63,463,463 of CM023481.1, read as the reverse complement.
AAATTATCATGGTCCCGTCGGGCTATTTGAGGCGACCTACAACTTTGCATTTGACATTTTTGCGATTAAAGCAACAATTAAAGATTTCTTTCATTGAAAGCAAATATTTGTTATTTCATTATGAAAAAAAATACTGACTGTAAGTACACACGACTGTCGTTAATATGCAGTAGGTACGACTTCTCTAGTGTTCTTGGTTTTTTTTTATAAATCTTGGTCCCAGTTAACTGCAGTTAGCTCGGACCAAATGTACGCAACATGGCGGCTCCCACGTGAAAGTTGTCTATCCGCGACACTTTTTATGCTAGAAATGCTAGTCGAAGAAGACCGGGTGAGACAAAAAGGTGAAACGTGACTTGAAAGTCTGCAGTGAAGACCCTCCCATGCCCTTATAACCGCCAGCCACTGTACCTCCGCGAAACTTCAAATAGTTCCTTCTTTGAACTTTCTATGTTACAAAGTAAAGCGAAGTTCACAACACTAATGGATATGTGCATAAATTTTTATGTCTCCACTCGTTTATAACAGTGGAACATGGAAAGGATAATTGTTCATTCAGCTCAAATCAGGCGCTTGCAATTCAAAAACATCAGTGGAAAAAGCTGGCGCGCCAAAAGCGCCGCCACCCGCTTTTCAACACAGCTGAGTAAAGTTTAAGCGTATTCGGAAGCGAAATGAACGGTACCACAACCATTTGCAGATGAAAACGTATTGAGACTACACACCTTTTTGTCCATGCTTCTCGAGCCCCTCATAACTCAAGAGGGGCTCGAGGGACTCGAGGACTTGAGTCCTTTCATATTGATGAAAGTATGAAGGGACTCAACAGCAGACGTTTCTCAGGTGCCGAAGGCATAAACACGGCGCCATTTTGAAAAGGTCGCATAACGACGATTTCGTTTGCTTCTCAGCGATTGGCTGGAGGAGCACGACGCGCGCGGTCCGGCGGCTTTTGTTGCCAACTGCTGTTTTTTAATACCTTAACTGCAGTACAAAATTGAGGAGCTTTGACGACACGAACACACTGCACAAATTATCATTAGAGCAGTGTCTATCGTATTGTCCGCAGCAAACAAATTTTCTTCTCTCAATTCCCTTTAGGCTTTGCTCTTTAGAGAAAAATGTTCCTCGTATATTCTTATTTTTCCTCTAACCGTCGGCCTTAAACAAGCTCCTCACGTGTACGCCCTGGTGGCGCTCACGCATGCAGTACATTTCCAAGTGACACGCTCGGCGTCATTCTAAAGAGAACCGCAGCGCGATCGGAATGGGTAATCGCTCCCGAACACCTCCGTCACCGCATCGCTTGGGTGGCACTCGACAGCGGAGAGGCACGTTTCACCGCGAACCCCAGCAGCAACAGCAACCGGGGTTTAAAGACCCGATGAGCGCGGTCTACCTGTAGCACAGTCCTACCTGGTATACATTGCACTGGACACCTTGGCCTACATAGCCCGAACAGCTCTTCTGCCTCCGGAGGCGTCGTACCGCTTTCCAATTCTCACCACCCTGGATCGTGCGACCTCGGCGACCGTACCATCACCCGGATTTCGCAAGGGCCACTGCTTCGCCGAGTCCATCATCGGCGCGGTTTGGAACGCGCGGGAACCCTGGAGCATCGCCGCAGGCCGAACAAGAGCCCGAGGTGGTGCGATTCCCTGCGCACATGATTTGGACGCGTGCCAGCGCGACTCGGACGACCTGCGAGACGCCTCGAAGCTGTCCGTCCAGGGAAGGGTAGCACACCGAGCTGGAGGCTCTTGCGGCTGGGGGAGGCTGCTGCAAACCTCACGCTCAGTGAGCCCCCCAGCGACGTGCAGGAGAAGGCGAGCTGGGCGGCGCCACATCTTTCTTGTCGACCTCGGTCAAGCTCGAGCACCCCTGACGGACGGCGCTGCAGGCTGGTTCTTGCCGCATCCTCCATGCGACCGTCGCTGACGCAGCGACTGCCTGCCTAAGCCTCCTTCTTCCTTCTGAGTGTCTGCTTCCGTGGGCCACCCTACTGCAGAATTGTTCGGGAAAGCTATGCTTGCCTGGCACAAATAAAAGCTTCGCCGTGTCAAAGGGTCAGCAACTTTACTGAGCAGATGTTGCGGCCGCATTCGTGCACGATTGCCCTGTTCCCTTTGGTTCATGCACAATTGCTCTTTTTCCTGTGGCGTAGGAAAGCAGTTTGGCGGACGCAAAGTTTTGTGCATACAGGAAGCGCAGGCGATGGTCGCTCCACAACGTCGGAGGCTCGGAGCATATAGTGTTCAGGAAGGCACGCGCGTAGCGAGGGTGAATGCGCCTTCACTCGAGGAGCACGGATTGTGCTGCGTCTTCGAATCAATGGCTCTCTCTATAGTCCCATTGGCCTTTCCAGAGCCAGCAACATCCCTTAGTATCTTAAGGCTATGATGTCATGCCACAAATCATGACAGCGTGGCGTGAACTCCGATGCAGAGCTACCGCACTTTGACGAGGGCGCGATGAAGATTCAGCCGTGGACTTCAATTTAGGCGGACGTTACATAACTCCAGGCAGTCAAAATAAATATGAAGCCTCCCCTTATGGTGGCCAACTATGATAACCTGGTTTTAGTCCTACAACATTAGCATTTCATTTTGAAAGTTTGTTCGTGATATATCTTTTTTTTCTGTGCCTGACGTCCAAAACGCCAACGAACTTGTGTTTATATCTGTTACTCTTCAATAATAAACAGTATGACCCGATGAAGTTTTCCTTGGGCTAAGTGGAAGCGAATACCATAGATACAGTGTTGCCTAAATTTTCTTTCATCCGTTTTGGCCACGCATTGAGCACGCGCTCTAGATGGCTCAGCGCTCCAAACGTGCGTGTTAGAGAACAGCACTTAATTGTTATTGTTCTAGCTAAACGTAAAAAGTGCGGATTGCCACAGGACCACCACCACAACCATCATCATCATCATCATCATCACCATCATCATAAATTCTCATCCCCAACAGTGTGCGTGCCCAATGTACGGTGTTCGCACGCGCTCTTCCTTCCTCTCTTACGCTACTGCCTTCAGATTTTGTGCATTTTCGATGGGGGTAAAAAAAGAGCCAGGCCTGCGCGGAATCGCAGGACAGTGACAGCGTAAGCTGAAGGAGCGACCTTCCTAGAGGCCATTGTAAACGCTTGGGGAAACTAGTGCAAGTACAGGCGGTGGGTATCCCCTGCGCCATAACTCTGCGGTTTGTGCGCCTATCTGCACAGCGGTCTGCTGTGTCCGACGTCGCCCTACTGCAGCCGCGCGTGTAACTCCGCGATTCACTTCTTCAGCAGCGGTCCACATCTTGCGAGGAGGCGATATCGAAGAGCCATGTTAGGTTGTTGTCGGGGCTGCGCACATCGCCTGTCGCGTGATGCATGGAGCGATACGACAAAACTGCTTCACGAGGCAGCGCTTCGTAAAAACACATTGCGAAGGCCATGCGGAGGAAATCAGCGCCAATAGATGGCAGCAGTTGTCCTGTTCACGAGGAGCGATATTGGTTACGGACACGGGCGGACACCGGCGGCGGCGGCTGCGGACAACTACGGCGCCGTTGTTGTGATCTCTTAACAGCTTACGCTGTAAAATGACAGAGAGCAGCCGGCTGGCGAGGCCGCACTGCCCGAGGAAGTCGCAGACTGCTTCATGGGCGGCCTCTTGCGCGGGAACGACGGCGGGGCCAAATGTATTTTAGGAGAGAAAGAAAGCGGCGGCCCTTCTTGTGGCGAACCCAAGACCAACCAAACCATTTGAACGCTCGTAACAAGTTGACAAAAAGCAAAAGAAAGAAAGAAAGAAAGAAAGAAAGAAAGAAAGAAAGAAAGAAAGAAAGAAAGAAAGAAGAAAGAAAGAAAGCATAATGTGCCATGCACGAGGTGTACAGAATGTCGTGGGATCCTCGTGCCCGGAACCATAGGGTTGTTACTTCCCGATAGCGTTTTTTTTTCCTGGAAACAGCCCGTCACATTGCAAACTAGCACTGCATGTCGTCTGCTAAGGAGAGAGCGTCGACGGAACAGCGCTTCTCCTTCCCCATTGCGCTTTCTGGAAGGTATAAGACTTTGTCCCTGGTGAGCCGCTGTACGTATTGTTGCGGCCAAGAAAACAACAAATCTTGCTCCTGAACGCCGAGCCTTAGTACAAGCCCTCTGCAAGGGCTTGCCTCTTCTCTCTATTTCTTTCAGTCCCTTTCCTCTACGCCTACAAACTGAGCGCTCAGCCTTGTTCCCGAGCATGTGTTTTAAGTGTTTAAGTGTCTTTTAGGTGTTTTAAGTGTCGAGCTTGATGTTTACGTGTGCCTTGTAGAGTATGGTGCCTACGCCCGTGTCTCCCTCTTCTAAGTTCTACTTTATCTTTTGGCGTATTCGGATGGGGTATTTTGAGCGCTCTGGAGCGCTCTGAAAAGTGGCCGCGCCTTCGGTTGGTAAAATTCGAGCGCTCGAACTACCTTCGGTTGGTTCTTTCCGAGCGTGAGCCTCTGACTCAGAGCGCTCCCGACCGCTCCTACTTCGAAGCGAGAGCGTCGCGCGATCTGGCCGGGAGTGCGGGTCACGTGACACCAGATGCCGCAGTTGTCGGCAGGTGACAGCGCGAGCGAGCGCTTCAGAGCGACACACGGGCGACACGGGCACATCGCTGGACGCGTAAACCTTCGTGCACGTGTGTTGTTCGTGGCGTTTTCGGCCGAGTTCACATCTATGAAGTCATGTCAAAAAGGAGGCGGCTACTGAAGGCGGAGGAAACGTCAATGCTGTTATTACAGCAGCTCGCAGATGAATGCCTTGAGCTCGGACGACGACGACGACGACGATGACGATAGCCAGATCTATGCTAACAAGTTCGCAGAGTTGTTCGCCGAGCCTCTTGATGTTCCGAAAGTCAACGGCTACGTTCGGAACATTGTCAGCAATTATTCCGACAAACAGGTAAGGTCGGTTGCGAGGCAAAAGCTGCAGAACGTAATGTTATCTTCATTTAGTTTCGCAGCAACTTCCGCCTCGCTCGTTCGGCTTGTTACAACCTGATAAAACAGTTTGAAGAATCGGAATTTTTCCCGTCAGACAGAAGCCATGGTGGTGTGCCCGTAAAAACCTCAGAGGAGCACATTCTCTCATTTCTCTGGTGAGCAAATTACTTTTTCTGTTCGCTGCATGTGACAAGTACTGCTTGCGGTGTTCATAATACCGGCTGTGTAGCTCAACCGGCAATATACATATCGAGCGTCTGTGGATTTTCGTTCTCTATTGTGATCATCCCTTTAGTTCGTTAACGGAGTTTTTTGTTTTCTTTTCTCTTTTTTTTGAAGGAGTCATGCTGCTTAGTGCCTCCACCACCGTTCTGAGAAAGTGCTTTACAAGAACAGCGCTTTTCGTTGTTATGCTTCCATAAATGCTAAAAAAAGGTATCCACATCCTTGAGGCAGTACTTCGTGTACAGTCTCAACAAAAATTGCTGTAGGCACGTCCCCTCTGCTCACTTTTATTAGTGGGAAACATGGAATTCCATAAAGCATTAGAGCTCCCTAATTTCCCGTGGATGTTGATTAGCAAGCAGGACAACAGATATTTTTATCCTCTGGCCTACTATGCATACTGCATGTGCTCGTCCTTATTAACGTTGTGGTTTCTGTGATGTTGCTTCACTTTAAGGGGTCACGCAGACACGTGCTGTTTCATTTAATCTTGGTGCACATTACGGCACAAATGAGTACTTGTCATGTTACCAAGCTACAAAAAAACTACAAATTTAGTAATAAAGGCCAACTTGAGGCAGAGTCAACATGGCAGAGTCAACACAGTTTGCCGTGATCGATAGAGTTCTTGGCTTGTGCAAGATTGCTCCATACATAATACACTTTGGACTGGACAAAGATGCACTGGCGAGGGATTTCCAGGAAGTGTGTATATTGCCTTCTATTTTTATGTGCATTCATATAGTATGTTGAGGAATAATTAAATATGCATGATGAAGCAGTCCCTTGAACTCCATATTTTTTACTTAACTGAAAACTATATAATAAGTACTGTGTGCTTATTCTCGGAAAGTTACATGTACACAAAATAGAATCGGGACATGACTTGGCTGATCAGGCCTAATAATTTCCACTTCTAATGCATTGCACTGAATACTGCAAACTGGAGCGTACTTACACATTTTTCAAGTCTTTACTAAGTATGCGTATCAAGTTTATTCTGACTTAGCAATTGTTTGCTCTCTTTTCAGCTACCAGGATTCCCAGGTTTCATAGGATGCATCGATGGCACATACATCCCGATGCGCTGCCCGGCGAATAAGATTAGGTCTACGTACATAAACAGGCACGACGAGGTATCCATGACTATGCAGGGTATCTGCGATAGCAAAGGCATATTTCAGGATGCTTTTACTGGCCCGCCAAGCAAGGTGCACGATTCGCGTGTGCTGAGTTTATCAAGTGTTCAGCAAGACCTGCCGACACTCTGCCAGGTGAACAAGCATCATATTCTAGGAGATGCCGCGTATGCAATTAGAGAACACCTGCTTACGCCATTTAAAAATTATGGCAACATGACACCAGATAAAAGCAGGTTCAATTATCGCCTTTCATCAACAAGGGTGGTGACCGAGAATGCCTTTGCTCTTTTGAAGCAGAGGTTTCGACAGCTTCGATACATTGAGTTTACCAAAGTGGACAAAATCGCACAGTTTATAATAGCATGCTGTGTAATCCACAACATATGCCTCGACAGCGGTGACACAGGTGTGGAGGGCCTGTTGAGTGAAGAAGAGAGAGAAGAATTTAGACAAGATCAACTTCTGCAGATCAGGGAGGAGCCTGCCGAGTTGAATCAAAACAGGCAGCCATTGACTGACCGTGAAAGTGTGCTGCGCCGTCTAGGCGAACTGAAAAGAAACGCTTTGATGCAGCAACTGTAGGGGGTGATGAGAGCAATAACTGAGGACAAGTTATCATATCGGCAAAACTTAGGTTTATTTATTGTACATGTATGTTGACACACAAAGGCAGGCACGTGTGCAAGGTATGCTATGCCTTCAAGTGTCGGCCTTTGCCACAAGGTCTTTCAGGGCATCAATGTGCTCCCTGTGCAACTTAACCAGCTCAAGATAACGTTCTTCTTTTCTCTCTTTCATCCTTTTTGGCTTCTCGTTCTTGATTTCGTTTCTCCATTCGTTCGAAAAAATATTCCATGTGCCTCATTCGGCCAGCAGTGGGATGATTACTCTCATCTTTTTTTCCTTTTTTTTCGTTGTTGTTGGCCCGAATTCTCCGAAGCTTCACGAGTGGAATCATTCAGAGGTTCGGAGCTGCTGTGGTCAGGGCTTTCAGTGGATGCAGATGCGCTCGTGGATGCGCCTGCACTGTCTGCAGATGTGCTGGCTTGCTCAGCTGCTTTAGGTGCACTCTTGTATGTCACCGAGTTGACTCCACGAAGAACTTCGGGCTCAATGCTGTCATCTGCTGCCCTTATCTGAGCAAACTCTTCTCCATATGACACCTGGCAGCGAGTGTGGCCTGAAGTTCGGTTGTTGGTGTCTTCAGTTTTGCTATTGTTTTAAACCGCGACTCGCATTGTGTTGCGGTTCGGGATATTCCGAGTATTTGTAATATTTCCTTAGAGATGTGCTCATACATAGCGCGCTTGCTACGAAATTTTTTCATGGGGCCGATCTTGCTGGAATATTGTGCATATAGCGTCAATAAAAGTCTTGTTTCTCCTTCTCCCCATGGTCCTGTTTACATAGAGAAAAATAAATGCTTGGTTATAACGCAAGTAACATTCTGGAGATTCAAACATTTTGTGAAGAAAACATCGGGTTTCCAATGGCCACAAAAGTGTCTGTGTCTGCATGTGTGTGTGTGGTACTCAAGCATAATAGTAAATGAAGAAAAAGTACATGCAAGACTGCAGTTAACATTACAAGTAAAAGCAAAAAAAATACTAGGTTTAAATACAGGTGACATTTCCACAAACATTTAGATTTTCTCTTATAGAAAAAAAAACAGTGTTCTTAATGACCACACAAGTATATTATTGTTGTCACTGCAGCCTAAAGCGTGTGCGCAGTAAACATTGAAGTCAAGTCACGCCTGTCTGAAAACAGTTTACCACAATGACGGAACAAAAAAAAAAGAACGTTGCGACGCTAACGCTTACCAGAGCAAGCAGTACCCACGCTGGCTGCAGTGCCAGCGTCCACAGGCGAGACGGGGCTTGGCTCGTTTCCTGCGAGAAACAGTAATTTCAATGACACGACATTTATAGGTATCACAGTGGGTTCTCACATATATGAAAAGGCGCATTGCTGCACAAGACACGTTCAGCGGTGCGTATGCGGGCAAGCGAAAGGGTCGGTTGATCAATCGCGCTTATGACGAAGATGACAACGCGGCGGGTGTTTGGTGTACTGCGAATACACGCTAATTTTGAGTCAATATTGTTAGGCTGTACTAACAGAGCAAAGTCTCGATATGACCTTTGCGAAACATGCACGCAGGTAAAAAAAGGCGCCGGTACAGGGGCTACTCAAAAGCTCCTTAAACAACAAGCGCGAAGGGGTTGTTGCATTGCAGTTCAAGCCGCATGCGAAAAGTTCACTCGCAAGCCTTTTTTTTTTTTCACTTTACTCACCGTCACACATTGTCAGCAACACGGACTGTGCTGGGTTAGGAGGGCTGTCGCTGCTTTCAGACATGACGGCGATAGCCACTGAACCAGAGTTCTTTGATCATGCCAGTTACCAAACTCCCCATAGGCCCCATGTATCAAAATCCGGACACGCCAAGTGCCAAAACGGCGGAGGTTAGCAAACTGTCGCGCCATCTGTCGACACAGAAACCGACTACTAAATGGCAGGATAGTGTGTTTTGTGTTACGGAGCACAGAAAGTGCAGAAAGCTCCGCCGCGTCAACGAAGCGAACCTTATGCAAACGATGTTGCGCACACAGAACATCCGTCAATTTCGCCGTGGTTCTGGCGGCACTGGCGTCTTCTGCAGAGCAAGGAAATTCACTGGCCTTGTGGTGTCGCTTCTGCTTCTGCACGAACACTGAGGGTTCACGAAGTGTTTTGTCCGTGCTAACTGCTCTCACGAAAGCAGCAGGGAATCGTCTTGTTCGGCTGCCGAGGCCGCTGGTGAAAGAACAAGAAAGCTATTCGAACAGCGGATGATCTTCGGTGAATAATTATTCTTTTTTTTTTCTCGTCTGAATGTCGATGTGTCATTAGGAATCCAGCACAGAGCGCGCACCTGTGGAATTCAGTTCACACGACTACAACATCGATGTGTCAACACAGCAGCAGAAGGCCTTTGATGCAGAGCGTGTCGTCTGCAAGCGAAAAAGCGCACGGTGTAAGTCGACGATCCAAGTGCAGGCGAATTGCAATGTAAGGCGTCTCTATCTCTCGCTCCTTTCTTTTGCCCGTCTTTAGCCGCATGATAAGAGAGCGATTAGCAACTGTTACGGTGCTCCAACGTTTGTGGCCGCCATTTTCATGCAATAAACATCGCCTCCGAGATCCAGTGAGTATAGCGTTTTCAGTTACGGCTCCCAGATGGGGCGACAGTCTGCTAACCTCCGCCGATTTGGCCGTCGGCTTGTCCAGATTTCGGAACGCAGTTTGGCAACTGGTATGATTGAAGAACTTTGCCACTGAACTGGTCGGCGCCATTTGTCGATGCAGCGCAGGAATGTTTACGTGGCGGGTTTCGATGCTGGCTGCACGGTGGCGCTGCAGGCGCGTTGCTCCGAGATCACCGATGTATTCGGTTGGTACGCTGCCTCTCGCGCTCTGATTGCGAGCTGCCTTGGCATCTGGCGACTCCGAGCCAGAGGATCAGAGCGGCCAACCGAATACGCCATTTCTTTCTCTGTTTTAGTCCTCCTCCCCCATCCCCCGCACAGGACGGTTGAGGTGTCCTCCTCGACGAGAGACAGTTACTATCCTGTGCTTTTCTCTTCTTTTCAAATACAGAATCTCTCTCTGCTCCCGACATGGGCTGCAGAAAATAGTACCCTGTCATTCATCGAACCACCGTTCTTTAATCTGGACATTTCGTTTACAAGCACTGTACTGTTCTGACACGGGTCGTCTGTGCTGGGAAACACGAATAGGAATATATTCATTGCTGTGCAAAAGTTCATTACTGAATCGAATGGGCCCAATTATTTTGTTAATCGATCTTAATAACGTAGTTCATTATTTTCTTAGATTAAATCGATCGAATTTAGTTTTCCTTCTTATCGCATTAAACTACTTATGAACTAAAGATGTTATGGCGATTATAGTCAGAATACCGTTGTAGAAAGAATGAAGCTTCTCGTTAACATTCTTTTGGGGAAAAAATTATGTTTAATCCGGGGTCTTCGCTTATCCCCTAAGTGGGTAGCTGCCAATATTTCAGGAGGAACATCATCATCACCAAACCTGAGAATTTTCTGGAATGATGTCGAAGCAGCACTTTGCCTCCCCACCGTCCGGCATCGCGGCCAAGAAGGGTATGTTCGAAGGCACCGTGGCCTGGTTTTCAGAAACCGTTAGCGACGCATACAAGCTACTGTGGAAAGCGCATGGCGGTGTGACGGGGGAGGTCGAGCATTCTGACTGCTGGTTTGCGATTACGCAGGATGCCCCGGACGTTGAGCAGGCTTCTCGGCGACTGGAATGCCAGGATCATGTATTCCTGTGTCCGCGTTACATCCTCCGCTGTGTGCTTCTCGGCAAGTTTGCGTCACCTAAAAAACACGTCCTTGGAAGTGAGCTGCCTCCCATATACCTCCAACTGCGCAGTGAGGAACACGAGGGCTGCTCTAGTAAAAACTGCGAGTTTCCGGTACCCGCGAACATAGCCGGAATTGAGACCGACATTGATGTCGACATCGTGAGCCGCGCGAGCCACGAAGTTTGTGAGGTGATCGCTGACAAACTGCTGACTGTTGTGAATGAAGCGAATGACAAAGACTAAGGCACCCTTTCCCGATGGCCGCTGGTTATTGCTGGACGTTTGACGAGTCACCAGCGGGTGTTTGTGGCAGCGCATCACTACTAGGCTTCGCATCACTACAAGACATTGTTCGTAAAAGCGTATGCTGCTCTGAGCACGCTAGGTCTGACCCTTCAAAATTCTGCTTCGTGGGCACTGTCGTTTTTCTTGGCCGACTAAGGAAATAAACCTTGCGTAACTAAAGACAACTTAATCTCCTTTAATTATCGTGGCGCCAACCGTCCCCAGCCTCCTGATGTGAACCACGTTAAGTCTTTATGGGTTGAATAGTGGGTTCTGATGATCATGGTGATGCGTGTCTTTCTAAGGTGCAGTGGCCAGTCAAGGCCAAAGAGCGCTGGCCGTTGATGATGTGTAACGAGGGAAGGGAAAATTTCAGTCGTGTATATGAGACAGTGGCGCACCGACGGGGGGGGGGGAGGGGGGTTAGGAGGTTGTTCGTTCGGAACAAAGCGGTTCAAATGGCTGCAGCTCCGCGATCTGCCAGCAGCGGCTTGTCGCTGCGATTGATCCCAGCCTTTCTGCCGGACTCTATCATTTATTTATTTGGCGCATTTCCCTTCTTGCGAATGTGCCTTCCTTCTTCCGCTGCAGACCCGAAAGCCGCGGATGCAAGCCCAGCCGCGACGTCGCATTTCGGTGGAGGCGAAACGCTAACGGTCGTGTACTGCGCATTATGTCAGTGCGTGCTAGACAATACCAGGTTCTTGCGTTTCAAGATAAGGCGTCGGTGAAGCGCGCCTTAGCCGCGGGCACCGGGCCTGCGAGATAAGCTTACGGGGAACACGTGTTCGTTTCACGCCCAAGGTCGCGACCACCCAGCCCGAAACCACCTGGGTGTCATTAGGAGACGACTCGTAACAAGCAAGAGTCAACTTTCTAGCCCGCCCAAAAGATAGCTGTTGTCAACGTGACGGAGAGCAGCCTGGCATGCACGCTTCGACCCCTGCTGTGCTCCGTCTCCGAGGGAGCCTCGCCTCCGCCCGGCCGCCCCTCCTGTCTTGGATTGGCCCTGGGCAGTGTTGTACGGAACGTCGCTCCTGGAACTAGTTCCTTTTTGGAGGAACGAAGGAACGCTAACGTTCCTTTAAGAGTTGGTGGAACTGTAACGGTAACGCGTTACATTTATGAAGTAACGGCAAAGGGAACGACGTTCCTTTTATAAGCGTTCCACAGGTCCAAATGCAGGATGGATAGGCCAGGCCACAACCGCCGAGGTCGAGCCTCCGAGTCCCCGCTTTGCTGTTAGCAGTCTCGCTGACTCAAAGGAAAACCATGCGCAAAACGCCATTCCTTTACTCTCTTTCTTCGATGCTTCGACGAGAGCGGAGCTTCCCTTTCGCCAGTGCAGTCAAACGGTCGTTCCATGTAGGTGGAGGAAAAATTTCCGGCTTTCAATGGGCCATGTACGGCAGCGCAGGCCGAACCGCAGCCAACCGAGAAATTCGTTTCGTCCCTTCAGATCCCGCCGCCACGGCTCCCTTGGAGCTAAGACACTGTCAACGCGCGCTTTGCTGTCGCTGCTCAGCGCATTGGTTCTCAGAATGCAGTTACGGCTCGCATGTGTGGGCCTCGGTGCCACTGGCATTTTGTACTCAGGAGACCGTTCGGCAAAGCAAGCGAGCAGTGGCAGGTGTGATACTACGGAATCTAGTTAGTCGCAGGCGCCCGTAGGAGGGCAGGTAAGCGCGCGCGGCGAGACCGATGACGGGGGTGGGGGGGGGGGAGGGGGGGAGTCTTTCGCTTTTTCTGAGCCAGTCTGAACAGCAAGCACGGGTCGTTCTGAAGGATGGACACACTGTAGACATCTTTCCCTCGACGTTCGAAAGTCGTGGAATAGGCATCTCTTCACCTGTGGCGTCGGCGAGGCGAGAGACAGGGACGCAGGGAAGGGGCATTTTAAGCATCTGTATTGCTGTTTTGTCGGCTGCCGCGGCGGCCAGAGAATCGCTGGGGCTTTCGTTATCCGCGAGTTTGCGGAAACTGCGCTTTGACAGTAGAGCCGACGTTTGCACGGTGGCCCCAGATGAGCGTGTTCATTAGGCGGCGACTTTTAAACGACAGAATGCCGACGCTCAAGGGCGCCCCGCGCGCCCCTAGGTGCTTGAACAAAGCCAACAGAGAGTCTCCGGCATATTGCAATCGCCGTGCAATGCTGCTCCTCGGGCACGCACACCTAACCGGCCACAAAAGAGCAAGGTGCGGCAGACGCGTCTTTTCAACGGACATTTCCGACGTGAGCGCGCCTACACGGTGTCATATCTTGTACCTGGAGTGTTTCGGATGAAGAAGCAAGCCTCGTTTGCGATACCTCGTGCGAGCCTAGCCGTTCGGCTCCCCGACCTAGGAGAGATTATGTAGTCATCGCCGCGAGGGCCTGATGTCAGCAGCGATGATCGGAGATGATCCGAGAGCTACGGCGTCTTCGAGGGCGACATCCGAGTTCCTACCCGAGCATCAGTCCACATGCCCAGCGACGAGACCGATGCGCCGATGGAGTCCTTGCAGATAAGCGCTCTTTAATTGCTGCAGAATGTGTGCTTGAGACACACCGCCTTTATTTTGTAGACTGTTTTACCATTTGTATGGTTGTTGTTGAGATGTGTTGTTTAAATGGTTGTTGAGATGTGTGGCCAAAGGGGGTGGTCGTAACTGCGAAGTATTTCGAGTGGAGTCGTAGCGTCATTGTGAAGTGTTGTGTAGGGCTAACCGCCTCCCCCTTTGTGCGACGTCTCATTAGATTCTGTTGCCATGAAGAAGAAAGTGCACGTACGGTTTATTTAATGTTCTTTCTTATCCGCACAACAAAAAGAGAGTTTTGTATTCTAAGTAAAAATGGGTCTATTTCTTGCATTGTAGTTCACGTTAGATATTGTTTTCACCATGTATTGATCTCGTAAGAATTAGACCCACGCTCAGTAGCACGCGTGCACGTTTTTGCTACTTGGGTTGTGCTTCTGCGAGCCTTTCACGTGAGATACATCACTTTTAGTTCCGACCTTCATTTTTTGGTAGCCGTCCGATGAAATAATGCATGTGACGCATTTTATTTATTTATTTATTTATTTCCTACACATCAATGTCATTTTCCCATCGCACGAATGTGGGGCTGCTCTACAAATTGAACATACTAATTAATCGTAATCCTTATACGCAATAAGAAACAAGAAAACAGTCCCACGTTTTACAATTCGTCGGCAAACTCATCAGATAGCCATACTTAATTGCCCCGTAGGTGTTGAACGGTCCGTTGTCGGAGCCCCTCGGTGACTCCAGTGCACGGCAGCAGCGCGAAGCAAGCGCCTTTGGCCGGTGAAGGGGGCGTTTTGTTGAAACGCCAAAGCGTCTGCCCAGGTCCAAGCCCGAATGTCCGCTCTTTCATTACTACAAAAAACATTACTTCTCGAGCCCTTGGATAAACAGAGTTACGAGCAAACCAATAACATACAGGGCCCACACAGTGTGAACCGTTGGCGCCAAGACTTTCATTGCGGTGTCGGTTCAGAGAACATAATTCACAACACGCAAGCGAATAGGTTTACCGTGCAGTACGTGTTATTTCCCATTCCCATGCATTAGGACTGGCGTCACTCTCGATGTCCGCTGGCACCGACAGCCAGGCTCGAACACGTACTTAAACATTTGTCTGCCCGCCGGACGGTGCGCTGCACATGTCCTTCCAGAATTCGTTACGCAAGTTGTCAGAAGATGACCAGCCGTAGGGCCATGAGTAGCGCCGTTTCAACGCGCACCGAAAGGAATAGGCAAACGAGGTCCCATCTAACACTAAGCGGTCGCGGTCATTTTCGTTTCCCTGTCCCGCGGACAGCGACCTTGAAACTACTTATCCCGAGTGGGTGTTCTTTCGGTGGCAACCACTTAGCGGCATTCCTTCCCGTACGAGTACAGTGGCTAGAACAGAATACCTCAGCATGAGGTCTGGCGCGTCCTCCTCCTAACGAACCCGACCAGCGTTCCCTTGTTTATGAAACCAGCCGGTAAAAAGCGGCGACGTTACCCTGCGCTTTTCAGTACCCGAATACAGCGGTCCACAAGCAGCAATGCAAGCCGTGTGTACCTCAGACTGACTGCCATGTAGTTCGAATTCTTCACACCGACACACATTGCGCGCCACCATAAATAACTACAAACGAACATTATAACAAATGCTTTAAGATCGTGAGAACTAAGCAAATGTAACATACTCAGAACTGTCAGTCAGACTATTAAAGCACTAAAAGGAATCCTAATTCTGAGCGAAAAAGTTGAGGATCGGAAATGCGGACGGCATATCTGGAAATCTTGTTCCATTATTTGTAGGTGTGGGTCAAGCACAAACTATTATATGTGAATGCAAATCGAAATGTCTATTTGTAGCTTCTAGTGTTAACATACTTGATACTCACATGCATTGGTGAGTGTGAGTGACTTTCTATTTGCATACTAGGAGAGTGAGGAGCAAAGCAGAGGACAAGAGAGCGAGACGAACGACACGGGAACTGGCAACTGTGATGGTTTATTTGAAATACATCGTCCCAGCAGGGCAACACGGACATGCGCACGATTTGCAATAAACCATCACAGTTGCTAGTTAGCGCTCGTCTTGTTCGTCTCACTCTTTTGTCCTGTGCTTTGCTCCTCACTCTCCTATAGTATGCAACACCAAGTGGCCCAAAACTCTGCTCTTCTATTTGCACATCTGAAGCGCCCTATTCTGACTGCTGATCGGAAGACCCATTATGTGTTGCGCTTGTAAGAGACTAGGGTCAATGTCGCAGTGAACATGTCGGGAGTACGTTCGCTGCTCCCAGAGCTTATGTCCACAAGCGTTTCTTTTCACATTTCTTTTCTCCAAATAATCTACTGCTGTTGAGTTTCCAATTCGCGCATCTCAACGTCAATTTTAAATGTGTTCATTTAATTTCGCCTCTCAATTTTCCGACACTATGTTGCACCTTAAAACTCAAATGTAACGTAAATGTAACGACACGTTCCAATTTCCGAAATGTAACTGGAACGCGTTCCTTTCTCACTAGAGGAACTTGTAACGGGAACTCGTTACAAAATTGGGAAGGAATGAGGAACGAGCTTTCGTTCCTGTTTTGGAGGAACGTGTACAACACTGCACGTACTACACGCAGAATGCCGGGGGACAGAATGCCCATTACATTGCAAACTAGCAACACATGTCTGCTGAGAGAGCGTCGAAGGAATGCGAGCACAAGCGACCGCGCTTCTCCTTCAGCATTGGGCTTTCTGGAAGCTATAAATATTTGTCCCTGGTGATTTGATATAAGTATTGTTACGGCCGAGGACACAACAAATCTTGTTGCTGAACATCGAGCCGTAGTTCGACGACCTTCAGAAGAAGAAAAATAACCGTATGAAAACGCGAAGAATTCGGTTCTAAAGCTGCCGCCAGCCCTGCGACTGGAGCTTCTATCACCCCAACGACGAGCGTGCCGCCGCGATCGGCGCTCCCGTCGGCGGAGAGGAAGAACTAGTTCTGGAAAATTTCAATTGGAAGAAGGCGGAGGAAATGATTCCCAAACGAACAGCCACAGGATTAGATGGGGTTAGCATTATTGTAATAAATGAGCTCGGAAGAAACAGCAAAGAAGCCCTATTAAAAGCAATTGAAAAAAGGTTAAAGGACAGGCGAATAACGGACAGTTGGCGTCAAAGTAGGATGAAGTTCATTTATAAGGGCAAGGGAGAGAAAAATAACATTCGCTCCTATAGACCACTGACCATTACATCAGTACTCTACAGGTTGGCGATGCAGGCAATTAAATTGAAAATGCAGATATGGACAGAGCTTAATAGCACTTTTGGCGAACTCCAAAGTGGATTTCGAGTCGACAGGAGATTAGATGATAACCTTTTTGCGCTTGCGCAGTGTATAGAAATAGCCGGAAAAGAGAACAGACCTCTACATTTGGCATTTTTGGATATTAAGGGTGCGTATGACAATGTGAATCAGAATATTTTATGGGACATAAAGAGGCTGGTATAGGGGATGACTGTATAGAGCTCTTAAAGGAAATATACAGTGGAAATACAGTATGTGTGGAATGGGAAGGTGTGGCGAGTAATGGTAGAATGGAGGCCGTCGATATAGGTAAAGGGTTGAGGCAGGGACGCCCGTTGTCCCCACTATTATTCATGCTTTACATGAGGAGAATGGAGAAAGCATTGGAGATGAGCAATATTGGTTTTAAGCTGTTGTACAGAGAGAGAGAGAGAGAGAGAGAGAGAGAGAGAGATGATGGGCGGAAGGCAGGGAGGTTAACCGGAAGAGAAAATATCCAGTTTGCTACCCTGCACTGGGGAAGGGGTGAAGGGAGACAGGCAGGTATAGTGATAGAACAAAAGCTCCCCGAGTTGTTTTATGCAGACGATATTGTGCTATTCGCAGACAGTCGAACAGATTTGCAGGGTCTGGTTAGTATATGTGGTCGGGAAAGTGAAGATTTAGGGCTAAAATTTAGTGTGACAAAATGCGGCTGGATGATATTCAATGACAGCAACGATCAGACCATATAAGTACAGGGCGAGGAGATACCCAGAGTACGAGAGTACAAATACCTCGGGATATGGATAAATGATGAGAATAGATACATGGAAGTACAAGACAAAGCTATGATAGTTAAAGGAAAGAGGAACTCCGCAATAATGAAGCATAGAGCGCTGTGGGGTTACAACAGGTACGAGGTAATTCGAGGTTTGTGGAAAGGTGTAATGGTGCCAGCACTTACATTCGGAAACTCAGTGGTGTGCCTGAGGTCAGAGGTACAATCAGGGCTGGACGTGAATCAGAGGACGGTCGGACGTCTCGCACTGGGCGCCCATGGGAAGACTACAAATGAGCCTGTTAAGGGGGATATGGGATGGTCTGACTTTGAGGGAAGGGAAGCTCAGAGTAAAATTAGGTACGAACAGAGATAAGGAATATGAAAGAAAGTAGATGGGCAGCGAAAGTATTCAGGTATTTGTATAGGAAGAACGTTGATTCACAATGGAGGAAGAGAACTAGGAAGCTTACCAGTAAGTATACATCCAGTAACGAAACGGATGGGACGAAAAAGAGCGTTAAGAGCATGGTCAGAGCGGCGGAGAACTCGGATTGGATAGCAAGAATGGAGAAGAAACCGGCATTGAACAACTACCGAAAAGGGAAAGACGAAATCAAGAGAGAAAAATTTTACGATAATTCAAAGGGAAGCGCTTTACTGTTTGACGCAAGGTCCGGTTGCCTGAGAACCCGAAGTTACAGAGCGAAATTCAATAAAGAAGGGGATACATGGACGTGCTGTGGAAAAGCTAGGGAAACGTCAGACCATATTTTGATTGAATGTATAGATGTCCACCCAGGTGTAGCTGTGGACACTACCCTACAGGAGGCCATGGGTTTCAGGAGTAACAGGGGAAAGCTGAACATGCCGGCGATAGATATAAGTATAAGGCGCTTAGAGCATTGGTGGCGCAAAAGTATGGAGCAAACAAAAGCGCAAGGTAGTTCGGGTAAGATTGTTACATCACAGCAGAACGATAATAGATAAAATAAATAGACGAGGGAAAAAAATTAGTTGTGAAAATATATGTGATTCGGGAAAAGAAATGGTTGTAAACGAAAAATAAATAAAGCTAGAGCTTGGTGGCCCGGCCACCGCCCCGTTATAAAGGGGACGCTCCTAATATCCATCCATATCCATCCATCCAGTTCTCTGGCGCCGGCGCGAGTGGATGTGTTTGTCGAGGTCTCCGAAACGACAGCGGCAGGATAAGTTTCTTTGCATGCATTGAACTTGCTTTTCTAGTATAGGTCATTAGCATAAACTGTATTTGTGGTTATTAGTTGGTACGGTTTTTTGGGGTTTTTTTTCTTTCCTTTTTCTTCCTCCACGTTGCTGAGGTGCACGTACACCCACCACGAGTGTTTTGAAGTGTGGGCTATCCATTGAGTTTTTGGATACGTATTGTCGTAGCGAAGTGTTTGTAGCGCCGAGGTTATTAGTTGGTACGGTTTTTGGAGGGGTCAGTAACTTGTTTGTTTGGGGTTTTTTGCTTTCCTTTTTCTTCCTCCACGTGGCTGAGGTGCACGTACACCCACCACGAGTGTTTTGAAGTGTGGGCTATCCATTGAGTTTTTGGGTACGCATTGTCTTAGCGAAGGGTTTGTAGTACCGAGGGAAGTGTTTGTACTTAGGGAGGTGATTGTAGTACCGAGGTTATTAGTTCGTACGGTTTTCTGGAGGGGTCAGTAACTTGTTTTTGGGCTTTTTTTGCTTTCCTTTTTCTTCCTCCACGTGGCTGAGGTGCACGTGCACCCATAACGAGTGTTTTGAAGTGTGGGCTATCCATTGACTTTTTGGGTACGCATTGTCTTAGGGAAGTGTTGTAGTACCGAGGGCCTTTGTTCTTTAGATAGTGTAACTCTTGTGCTACGAGTGGTCATGGTCAAAAAGACCGCAAAGTGTTCAGGGTGCGGGGCAGCTATGAAAATGGAAGTTTGTGGGGAAGAGAACGCAGAAGAAGCTGACGCAAAATGTAGACAGTGCCAGATCGAGGCAAAAATGGAAAAAATGATGGCTGCTCAGAGCGGACTTGTGGACAGAATCCCTGAGCTTGAGAATGCCTTGGCAAGAGAGCGTGAGAAAACGCAGGCCATGGGGGAGAGGCTTAGGTTAGCAGAGGAGGAACTAGCCATGGTAATTAAGGTGAACAAAGAAGCAGGCAACAGCGAGAATAGTGCAGCACCAACCTCCAGGGCAGGGGGGGGGGGGTGGCAGCAAGAACAGGGTGTGGAAAACGCAGGTGCAAAAGCGCCGGGCACAGCTTTCAGGAAGTAGCTTTGCCGGAGGGAGTGGACAATGCAGCAGCTGGGACTCAGGCTAAACACCCAGACAGTAGCCAGATGCAGGTGACTCCAGCTGGAAAACCTCAGCGGGTTATCATAGCTGGCGATTCAAATTTAGTTCGATGCGCCAAGGCACTCAAAGAGAGGGTGAAATGTGACAAAAGAGTAATGGTAGGGACGTTCCCAGGACATAGGCTGGGTCCAGTCATGAGGCAAGCAAAAGAAAAGCTCAGGTCTGGGGCTCACGGACGCAACCTCGTGGTGATTGCGGCAGGGCTAAACGACGTCCTCAACAAAGAATCGTCAGGGTTAGCGACGACCTTGACAAAAGACGTCGACGACATGCACGCCATCTCCCCCCAGGTGGAGATAGTAGTGTGCACAGTACCGGAAATACCAGTGCGTGACAGCAACCTCCAAAGAGCAGTTGTCGAGGCAAACAAAGAGATATGGCCTACGAGTCGAGAGAAGGGTTCTGAAGTAGTGGAAATAAACAGGGAGGTGCATAGGTGGGGGGGTTTCCAAAGAGACAGAATTCACTTCGATAGGAGGCTTGGTCATGAGGTGGGTTGGCGACTTGCAGGACGTGCAGTAGCTTTTTTGGGGGGCACGCGGGCCCTTCGGAGTCCGGGGTAGCAAGAAACAAAGGAAACAACCAGGGGTATTTTCGGGCAGGTAGCACTGAGAAATACCAGAAAAGGGGTAAAAGGAAGAAAAGAGCGAAAGCACGTGTAGAAATTTGTTACATAAACATGCAGGGTGGCAGAAAAAAGGCAAAATGGTTAGAGATTGAGGAACAGTTAAACAAAGAAAAGATAGGCGTTTATGCGGTTACAGAAACACACCTTAGAGACCTGGAAGAGCCACCACATATTGAAAATTATGTTTGGGAACGGTGCAACAGGATCGCATCAGAAAGAAAAGGTGGGGGTGTTGGAATGCTTATTCATAGCGGAGCCAAATGGGAGAGAGTAAAACAAACGTGTTCAGAGCACCTCTGGGTTTCGGGTACGGTAGGTGGAAAGAAAAAGTGGCTAGGTGTAGCTTACATGTGGACGGGAAATAACTGTAAGGAAAAGAATCTGGAGATAAAGCATTGCATAAACACCGATATTAAAGAATTTGGTCATGGGGCCGAAATCATCCTCCTAGGGGATATGAATGTCCACATCCACGACCTTGACGGATATACAGACACCAATGGGAGGTTATTGCTCGACCTTTGCGAACACCATATTCTTGTGATAGTTAACACAGGGCACAAGTGTGATGGACAGATCACGTGGGAGGTCAGAAACAGACAATCGAACATTGATTATTGTCTTATGACGGAAGGAATCTATGAAAAACTGAGAGAAATGAGAATAGACGAGGACGGGATGAACAGCTTGGGTAGTGATCATAAACGCACAACGTTACAACTGGGATATAAATCTGAAAATAATAACGTAGAGTCGAAGTTTGGCAGCTCGTATTTAAATGACAAACAAATAAAAATATAGCCGCAAGAGTAGAGGAAGAAGTAGGCAAAATACGAGGCAAGGACTGGGGGTATAATGAGCTAGTTCATGCAATGACGAAAGAAATAAGTAAAGAGAAGAAAACTGTTTGCTGGAAAGGAAAGAGAACGCCAAAAAGATGGTGGAACAAGGAAATCCGGGAAGCGATCGAAAAGCGACGTAAAGCATCAAGGGAGCACAGACAGGCAAAAAGGGAGAAGCGGCCGCAAGTGGAAGCCACGGAAAGATGGGAAATATATTTAGAGAAAAAATCTATTGTACAGAAATTGGTCGAGGCAAAAATTAAAGGTGAAAGCGAACGCTGGGTGACAGAAATTCATGACAAAAAGCAGGGCGCGGCTAGGATATTTTGGAACCACATAAAAGCGCTAGGTAAAAAGTCTGCCTCATTGCAACAGCATATTGTTGATGAGAGAGGAAATCAATTGAAAGGGTACGAAGCGTTGGGTTACATCCAGAAGGTAACAGCCAGTTCGTTTAAAAAGATCGTCCAAGAGATTCCCCCAGTGGATAAAACCATGACGGTGAGCGAAACTAAGGAAGAGCTAGAACTTGAGTATCTCAACTGGAAAAAGGTCGAAGGAAAAATTCCAAAGCGCACTGCTCTGGGTTTAGATGGGGTCCCCGTTAGCCTCATTAACGAATTAGGACAGAACACTAAAGAAGCACTATTGAAAGCCGTAGAAAAATGCTTACAGAAGAGGCAAATACCGGACAGTTGGCGAAAAAGCAGAATGAACTTAATCTATAAAGGCAAGGGGGAAAAGAATAACATTCGCTCGTATAGACCGCTAACCATTACATCGGTACTATACAGGATGGCTATGCAAGCAGTAAAATTAAAAATAGAAGCATGGGCAGAACGTAACAATATTTTGGGAGAACTTCAGAATGGATTTCGTGTAGACAGGCGTTTAGACGATAACCTATTTGTTCTTACTCAGTGTATAGAAATATCTAAAATAGAAAGGAGGCCGTTGTATGTGGCTTTTCTAGACATCACTGGAGCGTATGACAATGTTAATCAGGAAATATTGTGGGAAATTTCGGAAGGAATGGGCATAGGCGACGATTGCGTACAGCTTTTGAGGGAAATATATCGAGAAAATACAGTTTGCATAGAATGGGAAGGAATCAGTAGCAGAGAGAACGTTGATATTGGAAGGGGCTGAGACAGGGATGCCCTTTGTCGCCGCTGTTATTCATGCTGTACATGGTTAGAATGGAAAAAGCTCTAGGAGATAGCAACATTGGTTTTAATCTGTCACACAAACAGGGCGGCGTGATGATTGAGCAGATGCTTCCGGGTTTATTTTATGCTGATGATATTGTCTTATTCGCGGACAGTCGAGATGATATACAACGGCTAGTGAATATATGCGGGAAGGAAGGCGAGGCTCTAGGACTAGGATTTAGTGTAACAAAATGCGGACTGATGGTATTCAATGATCCCAACGACCAGGCGGTATCCATACAGGGCCAAGAAATACCGAGAGTAAGCGAATACAAGTACCTTGGCGTATGGGTAAATGAGGGTGATAGATACATGAAGGTACACGAAAAAGCCTTGGCAGCAAAGAGAAAGAGGAACGCAGCAATAATGAAGCACAGAGCGTTATGGGGACACAGTAGGTACGAGGTGCTTGGGGGTCTGTGGAAAGGGGTAATGGTACCGGGGCTTACATTTGGGAACTCAGTGGTGTGCATGAGACCAGAGATACAATCAGGAATGGATGTGAATCAAAGAACTGTGGGACGCCTCGCGTTGGGTGCCCACGGGAAAACGACAAACGAGGCTGTAAAGGGCGATATGGGATGGGCGAGTTTTGAGGCAAGGGAAGCGCAGAGCAAAATAAGGTTTGAAGAGAGACTAAGGAATATGAAAGAGAGGAGGTGGGCAGTGAAGGTGTTCCGCTATTTATATAGAAAGAGCGTTGACACGCAGTGGAGAAAAAGAACTAGGAGGCTCACCAGTAAATATACGGCTCTAAGAGAACTGACAACAAAGAGCGTAAAGGGAAAAGTCAGAGAGGCCGAGAAGATTCACTGGATGGCAGCAATGGAAAAAAAAAAACCTGACTCTGAATAACTACCGAGAGGGCAAAAACGAAATAAAGAGGGAGCATTTTATGATAATTCAAGAGGAAGCGCTTTATTGTTTGAAGCGAGATCGGGCTGCCTTAGAACGCGTATTTATAAAGCGAAATTCAGTAAAGGAGAAGAAAAATGCACATGCTGTGAGGAAGATAGGCAAACGACAGAGCATGTTCTGATTGAATGCGGAACTATCCACCCAGGTGTACGTTTGGGCACCGCCCTACAGGAAGCCTTGGGTTTTAGGGCGAACAACGGGAAGCTGAACATAGCCGCGATTGAAATAAGAGACGGTTAGAATACTGGTGGCAGAAAACTAGAGAGAACGGACAAAAATATTTATAAAAAAATATGGACTTTCTGCCATAAGGGGCAGGGAATCTGGGCTATGAATTTCCGTTTTCCCTCGTATGATCGATTTGATTGAAGTAAATTTAAAAGGCATGAGGAAAATTTAAAGAGAAAAAAAAAGTTCTACGAGCCTGGTGGCGCACATGTCACCGCCCCGTTACAAAGGGGACGCTCATAGCATCTATCCATCCATCCAGTTACATGTGCACCATCCCCTAGGCAGCTGGTAACAGTGTCACGCGCACTGCAGTGCCACTATGCTTCGTCTGTTCGGCCGCCAAGTTCTTTGACACAAAAGCGGCACAAACGCGCACACACATACACACTGCATGACACACAGGACGACGGTCCACGGATTCCCGAAACTTCCCGTGCGTCACTGCACCGGTGTTCCCTGTAGGCGGTCTTCAAGTTCAGCAAGCCGCGAACCCGGTCGTCGCGGCAGCATCCAAAACAATGCAATTGTCCCTTCGGAGATGGCTGCTCAGCGATGGCTATCCGTGAGAGCGCGGGAAGTAGGCGCTTCCCACGGTTTTTTTCGCCGAAAGTAGCGTCCTCGGCTACAACTTCACAGCCTTTAGCAGGGGTCTACGCCGGTCCTAACAGGCGCAACCTCTCTCTGCAGCTTTCTTTTTCGGGGAAGGGCAGCATACGTAGAAAGGAAAATGCGGGACTTTGGATGTGTTGCCTTATGTGCAGGTGCGCCGTATATCAGCTTTCCAAGCGCTTTTAAATTTGTTTGCTTCAATCTTTTGGCCGCCAAGTAGCTGGAGATGGGAACCGAGGATCGGGTTGGCGGATGCAATGCCATGCTACGAATTGGCGCCGAATGCCTCCTTCAGTTAGCAATCTGCGCTCCGATGGACGGCCGAAGCTGATTGGCCATATATATTTACAGCTACCGATCCCATATATGCACATTAAAAACAACAAATAAAAACGGAGCAGCGTGAAACGAAGCGCCCAATTTCTTTAGTTATCGAATCATTGCGTACCATTCACGCGTGCTGTACGTACGTGACCTTTTTGATGGCATATACAGAATCTAGCTTCAAAAACTTGCGTCGCATGTTCGTTGTGCTAATAAGGCGATGTTCTTATAAATGAATGCCCCGCCACGGTGCTCTAGTGGCTATGGTACTCGGCTGCAGATCCTAGGGACGCGGGATCGAATCCCGGCTGCGGCGGCTGCATTTCGATGGAGGCGAAATGTGGAGGTCCGTGTAATGTGCGCTGTCAGTGCACGTTAAGAAACCCCAGGTGGCCAAAATTTCCGGAGCCCTCCACTGCGTCTCTCATAATCACAGCTGGTTTTGGGATGTAAAACCCCAAAAATCAATCAATTAGAACTGCATGTCGCACTACTTTACAGAGACGCGCGGGATATGCACACTGGTTTGAAAGAAATGTGTTCGCTCATACCACGCCATCGACTTATGAAGATTTATTCCCGCGAGCACTCGCTTTCGTCCGTGAAAAGAATGCAAGCAAAAAGCGTACCATCACTCTCCCTCGGTCGTCCCTCGTGTACCAGTCCACTGAAAATCTGTTAAAAATGCGCTTGCTTTGTATCCGTCAGTGCTTTTGTCGCTGGGAAAGCAACTCATATTCACAGAAAAGCAGAAACGAGGCTAAACGACGATTTTACGCTCGTCGACCACGGTCCGGAACACACGCGACGCTAATTTCTTCGATGAGATTATCTGCGCGAAGGCGACAGTATGTTTTTTTTTCGTCTTTCAAATAATCGTGGTATTTGCATAGGGTGTTACGTTGTTCCCAGGGCGTCACGGATACACGTGCGTGCACAGCGGCAGGTAGCAGTGGGAAAACACCGCGGAGAGACCGAAAAAAAAAACAGTATGCAGGTAGCAGCAGACACAGGCTGAGATACCACAACTTTCGGTTTCCGGCGCCCTGAAGAACGTGGCGGATGACGCTTGCGCGGATGTCGGCAGACGGCGCTCTGCATTTTGAATATCCCTTACTGCAAGCAAAATATGTAAACAGTGAGCAGGTGAGCCAAATGTGCATTTACGAACGTTAAAGTCATCACTTCCGCCCATTCAACTTTCCACGGCTTTTCTCTTTAAGCATCAACAGTCCTCAAAACTGCAAGTTTGTTGACTACCTTGTCAGTGCTCCATATCTCCACAATCATCTGAAATACAAGAGGCACGTACGTGGTTGTTTTTTTCTGAGAATTCAGTTGAACTCTCCAGCTGACATGCATGCACTTAAAACAGCCCTAGAATAGTCACCTACCGAATATCGAACCCGAAGTAATCCTGCAAAAACTGTCAGATAATTATTGGAGTAACAATAACACATCTAGCCAAATCATACCACCCTGCTACTCATTGATGTAGTGCATGTCCACACAGTCCGATCGAAATTAAACGTACTCAACTCCATTGCCGCTGCACTGCTAAAGCGCCTTCAAATCTCGCTCAAAAAGAATTAGGCGCGTGGTCTTTGATCAAAATATCTGGGGCCGGATTCACAAAACTTACTTGCGAAGAAATTTTTTCGTAAGAGAACTTTTTCGTAAGAGAACTAAGACGTAAGAAACGTCTTAAGAGGCTATAGTTCTCACATCGGCCGCTGCTATAAGGGGCGCTGCGCTTGTCGATTCATATGTCAGACATGGTGGTGCAGTTACGGCGTAAGCGAAAAATGCTCGTAAAGTTGATTCACAAAGCGAAATGGTCGCAAAAACAGCGTAGCTAAGAGCAAATCCTAAGAGGTGGTCCGCATATTGCACTCTTACGGACGATATCGTCGCTTGGGAACAAAGAACCGCAGTGCGTATTCTTTTGCCCTGGGTAATGTAAGTCTGCCTGATAAGTGCCGTTTATGTCTTATTCATCTCAAAGCCTTGAGTTGTTTTAATTCTCTTGTAGGCATTGACATAATTTCCACTCGCGCTCCTCGAATAAGCTTGGCGTCGAACCAATTGGAGAAGGCTATTGGGCGTCCGTAGCGAAAATTTATGCATGCAAAGGCTCATGGTTGGGCAAAGAAAGATGCCACGTGAATGATCGAAAATTTGAAAAGCCGTGAAGCATATACGGTCCCCATTTTAATCTTTTATGTGTTGCCTCTTACTTCTCCCAATGAAACGTCCAATCTGTGATATCGTATGCAGTATTGGTCGCAACCACTACCACGTAGGTTTTTAAGGACGGTTAGGGCGCGCACTATTGAGAAGAAAATTATGCACGAGATTGCAGTGACCCATTCATGAAGCATACTATGGTGTTCCATGGCTTCTTTGGGTGGATTGGCCTTTATTGCCAAATAGGCACACTCTCTTAGTACAGCCTTCGCTATATGCTCTATGGGCTGATCTACTAAGGGCACAGTGCGTCGAAATGAGAGCGCGCCTTAAATATTCGTGAGTAAGGAGAAACAGACTGAGCTTATTAGGCTTTCACCATGTGGAAAAATAAAAACGGAAAGCTTTGATATGGCACACAGTTGGTATAATTGGTTCTAGTAATTAGCAATTAGGCTGAAGCTCGAGAATGCCTACAATCCCCGAGCACAAAAGCACCTCATATGAATTAATACTAATTAACGACCCTTTGATAATTAGCGCCTACTTGACTGGGCCCGGAAATATCGATAAAGGTGGCTGCGCAGTTAGGCGCATATTCTGCAACACAGCTAAACAGCGAAATCTTGATGAGCCCAAGCCAACGGTAGACGCATGGGGCCAAATTCACAAAACTTTCCTTTCTATAGTGTTTTTCGTCATTGGCTCGCCCGCTTCTCTATTGATATGTCTGACATGAGGATTCGCTGAAATTTCCTCCCATGCACGTTTTTATCGCAAGCAGTTTTTACGAATACGGGCCATAGTACCAGAGGACGACGCTTGCGATTGGCCATGAAAGCGGTACTCTCCACAACAGGTCATGTTGTGACGGTGCCAAAATGACGTCACTCATCCATCTCGCGCGCCTACCGTGTTCGTCACGTCTTCCCTCTCGCAGATACTAGGGGCGGGGTTCACAAAACTCACTTACGCAAAAATTTTCGTGTAAGAGAAATTTTTCTGCGTAAATGGATTCAGGAAGCGAAAAAAACGTCGTAAGAGGACGTGGTTCTCACATCGGCCGCTGCGATAGCGAGCGCTGGGGTTGCCGATTAATATATCAGCGATGGTGATGCATTTGCGACGTAGGCGAAAAAGGCTCGTAAGTGGATTCGCGAAGCGTAAATGGTCGCAAAAACAGCGTATATATAGCTAAGCGGAAATCCTAAGAGTGGTCCGGAGCACTCTTACGAGCAACATGGTGGCGTTGGAACGGGCAAGCGCGGCGGGTATTTGGGTGCCGTAGGTGATACTAAAAAAATTATGGCTATGTAAGCTGGCTGATGATTGCCGCGTATGTACAAGGCTCACAGCCTTGAGGTTGCTGTTGCAATTCTCTATTACGCATTGGACAATCTTGCCACTAGCACTTGTCCAGTAAGCTTGGTGTTGGAGTTATTAGGGGTGCCTATTGGGTATTTGCAGCAAAATAACTTATGCATGCAAATGCTTTTGATTGGATGAAAAATGAAGAGTTGCGTGAATGGTGCTTCATGCCAAAATCGGTGCGGTGTATGGTCAATATTTTTTACCTTGTTTTTGTTGCGTCTCCCAATAAGGCGTACAAGCTGTGTTACCGTTGCAGCATTGGTCGCACATATACCACCATAAGGGAACGGACAAAATTCTGTCGCACACTATTGGAAAGGGAGTTGGACAGTAGGCTCCAGTCAGCCATTCACGAACTAATTATGTCGTTTACAGCTTCTCTAGCTGCAGTGGTCTTTATTATTTCCCAATAGGAACGCTCACCCAAATACAGCTTCCGCTGTACAATATAGGCTGATTTACTGAAAACATATTGCTGCAACATATCCACACATACAAGATATGTGTGATTTTACGCATAAACTAAGAAATAAATTGAGTTTAATAGACATTCACCGTCCGTAAAAGAAAATGGAAAGGTTTCGCTATGGCAAATGCTTAGGACGGAATGCATGCGCCTAAAATGCATGCGAAAGCCTATGCTGATGCAGTGTAATATCACCTCGACTGCACTCGCGCATTTTACAATTAGTTTCTTTTTAATTGGACGTCAGAGTCCCAGCAAAAGGCCGCTTCGTCCCTTGAGGTGCGTATTGTGGCTGGAATGCTAACCTAACCGAAGTTATCGCGTAGAGATATGCCGTGCATCACATCCAAGCTTACGCCAGTCATCATAAATATCGTAGCAGACGACGACAGCAGACGACGGTTTGAGCGAGAGGCCAAGCATGTGACTGGTTAGAACGAGGTAACTCTCTACAGCAGGCCATTTTATGACGTCACTAAAATGATGTCACTCACTGCTTTCACCGCGCATTTCTGTGGTGGTGGTCACATTATCCCCCTCGCACGTAAGAGAATTTTTCATATCACCGTAAAGAACGCGTGTTTTTTAGGAGCTCTCTTCACTCTCTTAAGGCGAAAAGAGCATCATGGCGACGTAAACACAGTATGTGGGTGTTGTTTCGTGGTAACGTTTCTTGCTTGAGCTCCTCTACGATTCCATGGGATGTGTTGTTAATGCCGTCGCTTTTCCGGTGCGTGAAAGTTTTGTGAAAACCATCGCCAGTGTCTCTATTTGAGCGGTGAACACTGTTGAAGCCTCTGCCTTTGTGCTCGTGAACAGGGAACCGCGGTCAGTGTGCCGCCGTGGACTCACATTTAGGAAGCCTGCATTGTGTGTTTGAAGACCGGTCAGTTCGTTTGCCTTGCTTTGTGGTCGTTTGTTTTTGTGACGTACGCCGTTTCGCATCGGCTGTGTTTGGGCGCGTTACTTCAAGGATAACTCCGTCTTTAGAAAGAAACGACCTAGGCGTGTGCGTAGGTGTTTGTTGACACTTCGAAGTCTTTTGAAGAGGCAGAGACCATGTGGAAGCAGTGCAACAGGTAACATAATTGCCGACTGCGCTACGCTTTGCCTTTGTGCCCTTCCACACAGTCACTTTGCTTGCGTTAGCGGCAAATGTTCGGAACCTGAAATAACACACCGATACGTTCTGTTGTGCATTTTTTATTTTATTTGTTTTATTTAGTGACACTCTTAGCGTGCAGGCCAAAACAGGAGTTTCCATATTTGGCACAAATGCAGTTGTTAATAAAAAATGCAAAGAGATTGTAGTTTCTTTCACAGAACTTAAAAAAACCATAAAAATTCAGAAAGAAACGTATCGAAATAAGTGCACGGCCGGGGTGCTATTTTACGACACACATATCAACTTACTCAGCAGAACACTCAACAAGACAATGCTTTCGAATATATGAATTGCTATTCCGACACAATTAAACGACATTAAGTACAATCGGTAAAATCGCTCAGCGAAGCCCTTTCAAGGATTTTAACATCATTGCACGTTGCAACATCGTGCGGTAACCTGCTGCACGCATCGATAGCCTATACAATAAAGATGTTTTTAAAAGAATGTGTGTTGTGTCTCAAAGGCTTAATGTCTGGGGCCACTGCGCGAAAGTGATGTGTCAATAATTAATGTTTTGGCTATTTCGGTTTCATATTTCCCATACAATATCTGGAAAGAAAACATTCAGGCCGTTGAAGCTCATTCTTTGCTGTACATTAGGAATTGATGCTAGCGCAGCGCTTTCAACGCCGTTACCGACTACGTTTGTTGGAATGAGTTAAAAACAAATCGTAAAGCCCTATTTTGAACGCGTTCACATTTAGCAATGTTTCTGGGTGTGTGTTGTTTCCATATCGGACATGCGTATTCCAGCAATGGCGAAATTGTAGTCTTATATGCTACAAGGTTTACCTCAGTTGTCGCATCACTTAGGTACGACGAAACATCCACGGTTTATTTTGTGACACTGTCAAAAGCGCAACCATTTCGGTGGCGGAAAAATTCGGCTTCCGCGCTTTCGGCATGGCAATGGCTAAACAGCAATCGGGTATGCAGGCGTCTGAAGTTCCCGCACACACGGAAAATTTCGTTTCGGCTATTGAGGAGCTTACAATAGCAGTTGGCCAATGCAGCTCTCACGTCGCTGGCGATAAACGCTCTCTCCCTCTTAAGGCGCTTAGCACTCAATGTCCGGCATAAAGTAATAAAAAAGAAGTAAAAGAAATTGTGTAACGAAAGGAAGCTATGGAAGGCTCTTTCTGCGCGTGCGCAAAATCAGGAAAAGAAGAAGCGGGGGGTGACGTCTCGCTTTTGATTTCTGGGACTTAACGTCCGAAAACCACGCAAGGATTATGATAGTCGCCGTAGTGGAGGTCTCCGGAAATTTTGACCAGCTGGGGTTCTTTAACGTGCTGTGACATACAGGCCTCAAAATTTCGCCTCCATCGAAATGCAGCAGCCGCGGCCGGGATTCGATCCCGGGACCCTCGGATCAGCAGCCGAATACCATATCCACTAGACCACCGTGGCGGGGCTTACGACTCCGTTTTGTTACTTCTTAACTGCATACGCCGTCATTTACAAAAGCAGCACTTACTAACGTATTAAGGATACAAACAATACCTACATTACCGAATTTGCTGAGTGTGTCATGATAATAGCAGTAGTATTCAAAAATCTGATGACTAATTTATGCAAAGTGGGCCTCTTTATAAGCATATGCATCTTTCGGTATGTCGGATTTATTGAAATCCATCCATGACTTGAATTTGACACATCACGTGGAGGATGCACTTTTGGAACTTGTTTATAAAGCCGAACAGCTTCTATGTGACCTCAAAAGCTGCATCAATGTTTTTTCTAAGATTTTTTTTTTGCGAAACAACAATTTACGTCGAGCTACAAGACATTATCATGCAAATAAATGTACTGCGTCCGAATGACCCGAATCAACTGTCAGGCAATGCATATTCATCAAAATGTACCTGAAATGGTTGCCAAAGGGGCAAACCTTGAGTGACATCTGCCCACCTTCAATATTTTACCTTAATTGCGCCTTCCTGATTGTGGTCCTGTTGTTCGGCGGCACCTGCCGGTGTCAGCAAGGGTGTAATTGTTTTTCTTAATCGAGCTGTCGTCGTTGAGAAAACGCGAGCGCACGGCTTAACGCTGGCCACGCGGACGTCCGTTGCAGCGCGACGCGCATTGGCACCGTGGCAGACGCCCGGAACAGGAAGATAAGGCGCAGCGATTCGCGATTATAACATAAACTCGACACCAGACGCTTTCATTGCTGTGAGGCTATCATGTGACCGTACATCTTTTGTTGTCGTTCCGTCTGCTTTCGCGTTTCCTCCTTGCCCTCAGTAGTGTCGAATAGGTGAAATACGCACCATTCCTATCGCATGCCTTTGTCGCTAAGTGATTTCGTAGCTAAGAGTATTGTGCGTAAGAGAAAGCTTTGTGAATCCGGCCCTAGAAGTTTTTGTCGCGCGGTAAAAAAAGCGTGGCTGCGCGGCGGCGTTCGCGCGATCCGGCGGCAGAGCGGCGCGCGGACGCGGCTTCGTTTCAGATGCATCGCGTTTGCGCGACGCCCGCCGCTGCGACGCGCAGTGCGGTTTGCGGAGAGCGCCCGCACACGCGGGGTCCTGCGCCTTGCTCCAAATTTTCTTGTTTTGGTGCACTTCAGTTGTGGGCTTCACCTTTTTTAGTTCCCTTTATTTCGTAACTTTCTTTTCCTTTTTCTTTTATCTTGAACGTTCTGTTGCAAGCCCATAGAATTGGCCGTATAGAAGCAGAAGAAATAATTGGTTCCTGTGGTTTGAAACTCGCCCAGGAACTTCAAGGGTCTTTTTTCTCCAACGCGGCAAGGCACTCGTGTGCCGGCGGCACTTGTTCTTATCGGAGTACGGGGCAGTTTGACGGAAGACCATACTATTCTAGTGAGGTCGAAGCTATAAACAAGAAAAAAAAAGCAACATGTGCTACGAATGCGAAGCACCGAGCGCCGCGGGGTCCCTCTGCCAGGACCCATATGGTTAACAACACCCGATAAAAATATAAAAGCGCAATATAGCACGTGCAAACAATCTGTCCGTTTCGAATGGAAACTTTGTCGGCAGCGACAAAAGGAACAGGGCGGCACATCTACGCCTCCAGGACCCGTTGGAAACGGCGTGAGCAAGGGATGGCTGCTGGAAAACGTCGTCTGCTACAGAGCTTCGCCCGAACGAGAGCTCTCCTCCGAACCGATCGGCGCTGCGACTCCACCCCTGTCACGTGCTCCCCACGTCACGCGCCTGTCCAGCCAATAGAGATTTCCGCCGCTCGCGCCGCTCGCGATATTTTCCAAGCAGTGTGGCCAATTTAGCTATTTTGTAGCTAGATCTAGCTAATTTTAGACTCAACTAGCTACCAAAAATTTTGTTTAGCTACGAGTAGCTATTTCAGCTATTTAGTCAGAATCTAGCTCCAAATCTGGCTATTTTAGCTAAGTCTAGCTGCAGTGTAGTGACATTTTCTAGTTGCACCGTTGTGACATACGCCTAGAGGTGTGCGCCTCGGCGCTTTTGACCGGCGTCGGTGTAGCGGTCGTTTCGAGTAAAGGGTGCCCTTAGTAATTTGTGTTTGGAAACCAAAACTATGCATGCATGTCCTATGAACACTCTAACACAAGAAAACGGTATGCTATACATGACATTTGCGAATCTCGCTTCCTTCTGCAAGTTTTGGCATTTCGTTCGTGAAGCGTTTTCATGCGAGTGCGACCTCCGAGTCTCCTCCTGGCACCTTCCAACCGTGGCTGGGATTCTCGGCGTCACGTGATGTTGTCTCTCGCGATCATTCGGCGGTTCTCTAAAATCCCGACGCGACGGCCGCTTCAAGGGCGAGGGGGTGTCTTCGCCGACTGTTCGCATTCGACTGATCGGCGCCTGGCGCTGCGTCGCGGCTTTTGATGGTTGTTTTTTCGCTGCACTGGGGAAATTTGGCGCCGGTGTTTTATGCCATCTTCTGCAAGCGGCGGCGCGCCGAATCAAGCGCTCGTTTGTGACACTCGGCCTTTTTTGTGAGTGCGCGGCGTGCATACTCTTTAAGGATTGTGTTATAGAAACTCGTACAACATGACAGACAAGAGCAAAGTGTACAAACAACGCTTCAGGCACTGCTGGCTTACAGAGGATAAGTACAAGGAGTGGCTAATGGCAATGCCCCAGGAGCCCTTCAAGGCCTTTTGCAAATTTTGCAAATGTTCTATCGAGGCAAAGAAGGCGCGAGCATTGAGAAGCACACCACGTCTGCAAAACACGTGGTATGTGTGCCAAGCAAGGGACTACACCAGCGCACTATATCCGATGCCATGCCATGTGTAATGGCTAGCCCTGTACAGCAGGCAGAAGCAACCCTTGCACTTTTTGTCGCTGAGCACTGTGCCATGAACACCATGGATCACCCCGGAGAAGCTTGCAAGCGGATTTTTCAAGATAGCCAGGTCGCCTCTAAGATCAAGATTCACCGCACAAAGTGCACTAATATAATAAAGAACGTCCTTGGACCGCACTTCGAAAAATCGTTGCGGGACGATATTGGCCACCAAAAGTACAGCGTTCTGATTGACGAGTCGACCGATATCAGTGTCCTGAAGGTCCTCGGCATCGCCATCAGGTATTTTTCACAGTCAAACGGTGAGGTTATTTCAACTTTCCTTACCCTGCAAGAACTCGAAAAGTGCGACGCTGGAAGCGTCACCTCGGCGCTTTTAGAAGGATTGCGGTCCAAGGGTCTGAACCCAAAAAACCTTGTTGGCATAGGAGTAGACAATGCGAACGTCATGACTGGTGTGAATAGTGGCGTCTACACACGACTAAGAAATGAAATTCCTCATCTTATTATGGTGCGATGTGTTTGTCATTCCCTTCAACTTGCTGTTTCACATGCGTCGGTTGCCTTGCCGAGAAACATAGAATTTCTGGTGAGGGAGTCATACCGATGGTTTGCTCACTCCTCAACAAGGAAACTGGAATACCAAAGCTTATACCGTGAACTAAACGACGGAGAGGCTCCGCTTACCATACCGCTAGCCTGTGAGACACGCTGGTTGTCAATACACGCGGCAGTAAACAGGATACTTGCCCAGTGGACCGAACTGAAGGAAGTTTTTGGAAATGCACAGAGAGACAAAAATTGCTACACGGCAATGATGCTCTATGAAATGTACAGTGACCCCAAGAACAAATGCTACGTACTCCTGCTGGACTGGGTTTTAGCTGAAGTGCAGCGTGTCAACAAATCATATCAAGCGGAAAACCAAGACCCGATGAAATTGTTCGAAGATCTGATGATGCTTGTGAAGTCGACAGCCGCCAAAGTATCTATACCAACTTCCCGATACGACGTGTTAACAGTCAATATCAACGAGCATCTTGACCCAAATCCGTACTTTGGTCACCGGTTTGAAACAGCACTCCGAGACGCATGCTTGCCACGCGACGATGAAAAAGAGCTACGCCTTCGCTGTCGACGTTTCATCGTGGAGCTATTCAACCAGCTGCGTCAACGGCTTCCAGAAAACATTCAGTGCTTGCAAAAGACTTCTCCTTTCTGTAGAGCACGCACTGAAGCTAATACAAGAGCCAATTACGGAATTGGCATCACAGTTCCTCCCTGTGGAAGCCGTGTCCGCTTGCGAAACGCAGTGGAAAAACTTGCGCCACGTAAAATGGTGCTGTACAAACAGAACCGATAGTTTTTGGCAGGAAGTAAGTTCTT
Source organism: Hyalomma asiaticum (assembly GCA_013339685.2). Classification (NCBI taxonomy): domain Eukaryota; kingdom Metazoa; phylum Arthropoda; class Arachnida; order Ixodida; family Ixodidae; genus Hyalomma; species Hyalomma asiaticum. Next base: position 63,427,923 of record CM023481.1, on the reverse strand, counting down.
ACAAGGATGCGCATGGCGAGAACCCTTTCACTGAGCTCGCCACGCTCGCCATGACAGTGCTGTCGCTGCCCTTCTCGAATGCTGGTATTGAACGGTGCTTCAGCGACACGAGCATTGTGAAGTGCAGGCGTCGCAACAGGCTGGACATTGACACTCTGAATGCGTTGCTGAAAGTGCGGTACGGCCTTAGGAGACACAAAAAAAAGTGCCGCGAATATAGCCTGCCAGATGACGTGGCTGCAAAAATCGGCACGATGGCATCCTATGCAACGGCAGAAGAAGATGCCCTGCAACTTGCAGATATAATCCAAGAATTCTGTGCACCACTGGACTGATTTCCGTTTACATGGCTTTACACTTGTACTGCGAATTTGTTTTTCACTTCTCAAGCTCGCAAGCATGCTTTCATCATTACTGTTTACCGTATGTTATATGGCTTCCTGTTAATAAATATAGCCCGTGATTTTTTATTCGCCAATGTGATTCACTGTACACTCAGAGGTAAGCTAAAATCTCTAATGTACGTTATGTGTATCAATTGTTATTGTGTTCCCTGATCCGCAACCGCGCAATTTCGTTGATATATGTTCAAACATCTGATGGCATGTTGGACCTATTCTGGCTCCGAACAGCGGCTCCGGTGGATATATCGCTGAAAGGTTAAGTTAAAGTGACACTAAAGATAAACAATAAATTAGTTTAGACAGATACATTACAACCTGAAAACTCCACTGTCGTTAATTTCATCGCCATATAAGGTTAATAGACATAAAAATCGGTCAAAAGACCCACTTTTAAATTTCCCGCTGTTATCTCCGATGATGACGTCACGGATTTCAACGTGTTTCTTTCGTATTTTGACCACACAGTCGCAACGAAATTTCTTGAAACTTTTAAGCTTCTGGCTACCTGCCCATCCCAATGAAGAACCCCGCTCGGCGAGGGAATTTGTTGTTCCCTCAGTTTTTCGCGGTTGCCCAATTCGCTAAAAATTAGTTTCTATTCTTTTACATATTTACATGCATTTGCAGCTCGTATTTTGCGAGCGCTTTAAAAAGCCTGCATTAATTATAGGGGTTAAAACAGGAGTACTTTGTTTTGTTGTTAAATCATGTTCTGCCTGCAAGAAAACGTAACGTGACAGCTGTCTCTAATCTTTGAGATGACAAGGCCGCCAATAAATTCGTTGCATGCGGAGAACATGCTCAAAAATGTTTTCAAAATGCTGGAAAAAAATATTTAGCTACTTTTAGCTGCTTGCTGCATTTTTTAGCTATTTTTAGCTACTTTTACACAACCATCTAGCTACTTTTGCTCTCGGACATTTGGCAACACTGTTTCCAAGTTTTGCGAATCCAAAAACAGGTTTTGAGGAGCGCTCGGCGGCCGCCGCGCCGCTCTTGGAGCAAAATCGCTTGAATGTGAAGCAGGCCTAAGAACCTTTTAGGAGTTTTCTTAGCGCTTGGCCTTGCGTTGCAAACATTATGTGTCGGTGCTGGTTCTCGTAAGCGCTTCTGGCTTGAGTTCCTTCAGCATTCGATGAGATGTGCTGTAAATGCCGTTGCTTTTTCTGGGCGTGAGAGAGGTGGGAAAACGAGCGCTATAGTGTCTGTCATTATGTGATGAACCGTATTGAGGCCACTACCCCTGTGTGCTTATGAATCCGAGATCGGTAGCGTCCGAAAATCGCATTTACGAAGCCTTCGTTGTGAGTTTGACGGCCAGTAACAGTACTTTTGTAGTCCTTGGTTTTGGTGCCCCGCCACGGTGGTCTAGTGGTTATGGCACTCGGCTGCTGATCCGAAGGTCGCGGGATCGAATCCCGGCCGAGGCGGATGCATTTCGATGGAGGCGAAATGTCGAGGCCCGTGTGCTGTGCGATGTCAGTGCACGTTAAAGAACCCCAGGTGGTCGAAATTTCCGCAGCCCTCCACTACGGCGTCTCTCATAATCAGAACTGGTTTTGGGACGTTAAACCCCACAAAACAACAACAAGTCCTTGGTTTTGGTGACGTGCGGCATGTCACATCAATTGCAGTGTTTGGGTACGTTCCTTGAGTGATGCTGATAACGTACTCTAAGAGAATGTATTCGGCTTATGTACTTTGATTTTTGTGAGCAGTCGTAGAAAACCCCGGGATCGGATGAACTCAACAGTGATGCTGTATAGTTGTGAAGTGGCAACGGCTTACGGCCAGGTGTCAGGCATGACACATGGACGTACTATAGTGTTTCCCACTTTGCGTTTCTATATGGCAGTGGCAACTTCGAGTTCACATGTGAAGACACGGCAGGTGTGAAGAAGCCGAGTGGATCACGCATAGTGGCACAAGTAGTGTCTACCCTTTGCCCGCTGTTGTGCATCATAGCCGTCCATGAAGGCAGGCATTTGTGCTGCTCGAGAAAAATACCGCTGCTGCGAACTTTTCAAGTCTCTCGATGACTTCCTGAGAATTGATCAGCGTCGGAGGCGTTAAAGGTTGTTTAGGCATGTAATACACAAAAACTTGGTCTCGATCGTTGGTGCGTTTGCGATAAGAACTGGCCACTGTAACACTTCCTGCGTTGTCGGTACACCCTCTTTCCCACAAGGGCGGGTGAAGCTTAACGTACTGCAAAAGGCGACAACGAAATAGTAAAAAAGAAACAAAAAAATGGCAGATCCCACGTGCAGTAGGAATCAAGGAAATGCGAAGCACGCATCAAGAACGTAAAATGGACCTGCATTGTTCTCTCGCTGTACCGTTTTCAGTACATATGAAGTTCACGAAACGGCCACAAGAGCACCAAGACCATGGCATGTAAATCATGCCACTCATGACATGCATGTCAAGATTTTCATGTTATGACCTTTCATGCAGTTATGTTACGTTATGTTTCATGTTATGTTAGTCATGCAGTGATATTGTGGCATACCAATTTCCGTATGCGTCCCATTAACGAAACGGCCAGGAGTACAAACTACAAACTCGTAGGCGGCTAGATAGATAGATAGATAGATAGATAGATAGATAGATAGATAGATAGATAGATAGATAGATAGATAGATAGATAGATAGATAGATAGATAGATACGCTCAAGGTCGCCGAAGTTCGCTAAGAAATGCAAAGCATTTAAAACGTAAAGCACTTCGAGGATAAGGCAGGGTGCACATCTAACTCCCGGCGACGATGCTAGCGCCGTTGCGGCGGCGGGCGCGTCACCGTCGGGAGAGAGGAGAGCGGTCGCGCCTGCTTGCCCTTGGCGACTGCGGCAGCTAAAAGGCTAGGCGCTTAGCCGTGTCCCCTACATGGGAGACAGAAATTAGCGCCTCTTCTTTTCTCACAGATCACTATATAGCTAAAAGGCTGTGTGTCGTCGCCCTGCACCGCAGCAAATAAAAGTTTGAAATCCTAGTACAGGGCGCCCAAATGGTTCTTAGTAAAAGCAGCAACTCTAGCGTTGTGGAACCGAACTGCTGATATTTACAGCAACTTTCCGTAGACGAATTTGCAAAGCTTCCCAACGCGCCAGTAAGTGCTACATAGCAGCGAATTATGAATTCCAGCAGATTTGTTTTTCTTTAAGAGACATCTTGGTGCTGTTTGCACGAATTGTAGTTGCTAGCAGAGTTTTCAGTGTCGCACAAATTTCGGAAAATCTGCGTGCTTTTGAAGTACGCAGATTTTCCAAAATTTTCCCAGATGGCTCCAAATTTTCCCAAATTTGCAGCAATCTCAGAGTGAAGATATGGACATTTGTAGGTTGTTTTGGCCCAATAAACGTTAAAAAAAGGAAAAACGTTCAACAAGCGTAACTTGTTTAAAGCATCATATTAACTTTATTAGTTTTTATGATAAATTTTAATGTGCTGAGTGATTATACGCGATTATAAAAGCAGTAAGCTTGCTTTTCCTTCGATAGAGCATTGATCATTTTTCCCGTTCCCAATTTTTGTAAGGATCACATACTTCGCACATATTTCTTTGTACCCTTTATGCTTGAGGCCAAGTCGTTTCACAGTTCTTAGATTAAAAGCAAAGCGTGGCCGCGTTGGCGTCTTCGCGCTTGCTATGTGCCTCTGACGGCGGCGGGCGGACACATCTGGCGCCAAGTGTTTATTTAATCCCCATGTATAACAGGTAGAAAACGCGAGGATGAACAACGCAGACTTAATTAAACACTAGTCCCACAAGACTAAACCGCCGAATTGGGGAACGGCCAGGTTCTCAATTAATATCGCTAGCTGTGCACAACAAAAGTGCTCTTGCACTGCTTGCTGAAAAAATGCGCAACAAATTAACAAAGGAAACGGTTCAACTTGCAGCCAACTCCATATTTTTCGAGGGGAGTATTTACCCACATTTGCGGAATGCGGTGGCGAGTGGTTTCAGCGCCAGCTTTCTTGATTTCATCTATTACACCGTGCACGGAGGTTACCTGATCCAGCAGCTGACCGTTCCCAGTACTTTCACCCAACAGAAAGTTGCAAATGTTTAGCGATATTCGAAAAGAACGAAGGTCAATAACACGAGCGCTCACGTTGGCCTGTCTATGGGGATGGTGCACAAGGCCAGGCGGCTCCACCGTCGCCCCCTGCGTTCAGCGCCAATGCGGGCGCTTCCGCGTCGTTGGGGTTATGATAAGGCTCCTTCCCGCACTGCGTGCGTATCTGCTTGTGCGGAGGTGGCGTCGTCTGCTTGTGTTTTCCGCCGCAGCTTCTTACTGGTTTTAAGACCGTGGAAGGTTTGGAAAATTTCTTCCGTAGGGCTAATATTGACAAAGGAAAACTTTTATACAAGGCAGGCCATGTACATCAAGTTATAGAAAGTGTGTCTGCGGACGGAAGCGTGATGACCGGCCGATGTGCCTCCCAAACGCGGGAGTCAAAATACTCCGAAAGTTCTAAGATTGGCAGGCTGGAAAGCAAAAGTGATTTTAATTGGGATCCTTGTTAATTTGTAATTATTTTTATCGGTATGTATACACTGTTATCAATATATTAGTCCCATAAAAGGCACCACAATAAAGCAGTGAAAGTCTCTAGCTGTATCTATCACGTGTGAGCACAGTGCTTGTGTGCGCGTGTTGGAAAGAGAAGCTGTGAAGCCACGGACTGCAAGACCTCATCTGTTTATTTCCGTTAATCTTACTTACACTAAGGGAGAAAACGCGGGGCCGGTGCCAGGAAGCGTCGACAATGTACGTCGATTTATTTATTTCTACATAGTGAAAGCTCAACTAAGCAATACGGTTCCAACTCGTTTTGAAAGATTATCTTCGAAACCAAAAAGAAAGAAAGAAAGAGAAACACTACAGGAAAGAAAACAGCAGGACGCCTTTGAGTGGCTTTTGTTATCCAGTGCCTTAACTCCTTCGTGCGGCGTCTAGGCCGGCAGGCGCATGCAAGAGGCACACAGTCCGTTTTTAACGAGTTTTTTCTTCTGTCATTCCCTTTTTATTTTTTTTTTTTTTTTTTGCAAGAAGCACTCCAGTAGACGGCGATCCTTGTTCTGGTCGGAGTACCAACGAAAGGAAAGACCAAACCAGTGAAATGCGGGAGCGGCTCTAGGACAAAAGGAAAGAAAAAGAATAAAAAAGAGGAAAAGGGCAGCAGCGCGGGCCGCGAACGAAATGTATGGAGCGCCTCAGTCCACACGGCTATGCGTGTCACAGCCTGGTAGCCCACACAAGCGGCTCGTTAAAAACAGCGCGAACCATTGCAAATCGACAACACATGTCGCCTGCTAGTATAAGAGCGTTCCCGGAACGCGCGCACCCTTTGACAACCCACCTTTCACGTACTCCACGCAGAATGTCAGGGGACAGAATGCTCGTTACATTGCAAACTAGCAACACATGTCTGCTGAGTTGAGAGCTTCGACGGAACGCGCGCGCGCGAGCGACCTCGCTTCTCCTTCAGCATTGAGCTTTCTGGAGGCTATGAATATTTGTCCCTGGTGATCTGACATAAGTATTGTTACGGCCGAGGACAAACAAATCTTGTTGCTGAACACCGAGCCGTAGTACGACGACCTTTGGAAGAAACGAAAAACCGCAGGAAAACGCGAATAACTCGGTTCTAAAGCTACCGCCAGCCCTGCGGCCGGAGCTTCTATCACGCCAACGGCGGGCGTGCCGCCGCGATGGCGCTCCCGTCGGCGGAGAGTTAGAAGTGCACCATATACCTTCTCGTCCTTCGCTGGCGCTTCGGATTTTTTCATACGCTGCCCACACTACCGAACATCTAGCCTTCTCGCAATATGTGTTCATTTTCACGTCGAGGTAAAAAAAAAGTGATGTTACGTCCCGCAACACCGCGCTCAAGGGGCGCGGCGCGTTCACTTCCCTTGGAGTATCGGAGCGGCCCGCTGAATAAGGTCTCCCGACGCTAACGAGAAAGTCGCCACAGTGGCGCTGGCGGGCTATGCGATGGTGGAGGCTCCTGGCGCGTGCAACCTGGCCTGCATTTACACTGAAGCACAATGACGCACACACACACACATTATATATATATATATATATATTACTATGAGAAAGTAGTCACAGTGACAAACATATTATTTAGGATTTATTCTGACGTTTGGGCCGGAGACCAGCCTTTTTCAAAGCTGAAAGTTTTTCATGGGGGCATGGTGTTTATGTGCACTTCACGAACATGCATAATGGAGGGTGGAAAGGAGAAAGCTCACCAAAAAAAAAGAGGGGGTGGTGGGGTTTGGGATACAGAGGTGTGTACTCCTAGAAGCAAAGGCCTGTGCAAGATGACGTGTGCGTCTGCACGGCGCCTCCATAATACCGAACGGGTGGGCCGAGGTCGTCTGGCAGAAGATTGTATAAGCCCTCGTTAGCAGACACTCGCGCTGTCATCGCCTTAGTCCATGCTACTGCAACCCCCGCAGTGCCGCACAGAACCGCTGAAGCCAAATGTCGTTGTGTGCGATGTACAAAGAAGCGGGCAGGGGGGAGTGGGGGAAACAGGTTGCTGTCTGCGCGGTCGGCACCAGTACAGTGCAAAAGATCGTCCCCGCGTTGAGTTTCACGAAAAATGGAGGATAGAAAAAGAAACGCAGCGCATATGCGAACAACCCTCAACGGTTTGGTCCATGAAAGACATGTGTACACACGCACACACACAAAAAAGAGAGAAAAAACAAAAAAGAGAAAGAGAAGAGAAAACATCACACAGAAAGGAGAGTCGTTTAGTTTAAAGAGCCATATGCTGCGGAACTCGTTCTCTAGCGAAAGTGCGTGATGCTCAGCCCAAGCGGGCGCCAAGGGGACACAATACATATCTGCACCTTGCGCGCGCGCAGCGAAATCTGAGTGAAACATACCAGATAAAAAAGAGAGATCGACAACAAGAAACATGATGGGGAATTAAATAACCTAAGATAATACATGAAAATAAATGAAATCAAAGTAAACAAGAAATTAACAATAGGAATAAAATAAAACAGGTGGACATCGACAATCAGTTCCGCATCACAACACACTGCCCGAGTGAGCGCCGAGGGCACACAAGACATATTTGCACCTTGTGCGCGTGCAGTGTGAAATGAGCAAAACATATCAGACAACAATAAGAGAAAGACAGCAAGAAAAATGATGGGGAACCAAATATCGTCCTGATTCTTTCTCATTGCATGTGTTTTCTTTTGTTACGTTACGATATTTGGTTGGAGGGGTAGTGTTGATAACATGGAGTACTTCTAATAACATAAATTTTAAGCCTATTAATAACGCTGCATTTAAAAAGCCACTTATTGTACATTCTGTATTTTTACCAAAAATAATAATGATAGTAGCTGCTTTTGTTTATTTGAAATAGTCCAGGGCCTTCAGCAAATGGGCCCCTCCCGCAAAAGATTCCTGACTACGTGTCATATATATATATATATTATATATGTGTGTGGTGTGTGTGTGGTGTGTGTGTGTGTGTGTGCGTAACGAAAGGGAAGGGGGTCAAGGGCTCGCTTATTTGTTAGAAACAAGTTAATGAAATATATATATATATATATATATATATATATATATATATACGCTCGTAGCCATGGCGTCAAGAGTGCCACTCTCGCCGCCATGGCTACGAGTGGCTCTGCCAAACACTCAGGATTACTCATATATAAAGTACCTAATAAAGTGGCCGGGGGGGGGGGGGGGGGGGGGGGCGACCGCCTTCGTAGCTCAGCGGTAGAGCATCGGACGCGTTATCCGAAGGTCGTAGGTTCGGTTCCCACCGAAAGCAGGGTTGTCTTTTCGTCCGCTTTAATTCCTTCCTACTTACCCCAAAATTACTCTAATCATAATTACGAATTGGAATAACTTCCCCTATGCTTTCCTAGGCTCCAATGTCTGTTGTTTCATTAAGTTGATTGTAACAAATAAATCGACCCCCCTTGACCCCCTTCAATTGTGTTATATATATATATATATATATATATATATATATATATATAAAGGAAATGACGATGCGCCTCTGCGAGAACGACGCTTTATTGCGTCAACGTTTCGGTCGGAGCCCGACCTCTCTCGACACATGTTAACAATATCCACAGGCCAGTATGACCATTTATACCACACTTTGCGTGATAGTAAGGAGGGAAAGACAAGGATGGGAGAGAGAATAAGTAGGGCAAAATATACGAAAATACAAAAAAATATAAAAACAGCGAAAATTAAGATATAGATTGGTGGCGTCGTCACTGCAACAAAAGATGAGCAAGTCAAGCAAAAGCAGCAACTCGCGCGCGCACACACACGCACACATACACAGAGAGAGAGAGAGCGAAAGAAAAGAAAAAGAAAAAAGGAAAGGGAACAGGATGAGTGTCGTTTGCCGCGCCTGTGCTGTCCGAGTACATGTACTCATGTCTAGCTACATCAACGACACTTTCAGTGGAATAGCTAAGTGGTTTGCCTATTGCCTTTGCGATGCGGCTGTACAACAACCCCGAAAAGGAAGGACTGTGTAAAGAAGCTGGAGCGGGGGAGGGTCGAATTCGTGCATGAACAGCGCAGCACACGTACAGCCACCATTGCAGCCACGATTTGCAACGGGCATACGGGGATACGCGCGGCGGGGTGGGGTAGGCAGGGGAGAAGAAAGGAAGAGATGAAGAAAGAGGGAAAACCGTGGCACAGAAAGACGAGGTTCTGAAGCAGTCATATTCTAAGTACGTACATTCTAAGGGGGGGGGGGGGGGGGGGACATTCTTGTCACTGCCTGTCATAGGACCCCCGGAGCCACTCTGCCTGTGCCGGCTTGCACTATACGGGGAATGCCAACAGGGCCAGGCCGACAGAATGGGGCGCATTTTGCCACAAAGCTTAAAAGAAAAAGAAAAAGAAAACTGTATCGGTCGAACGAGGCAATGATAACTCGCGGGAATGGAATGGCCGATCTGGTAATAGATAACACACAGTTGACTGTTCACGTCCTAATGATCGTAACACCGAGAGAGCGCCTGGATGTTCATTTATGCCGTGTTTGCCTCGAGACGTGCAGCTTTGAAAAACAAGTGGCGCCACCCGTGTCACGGTGCGCTACTAGTCAGTCGCGACCGAGAGCAGGCGCGTATGGGGGGAAGCATGGCACCGCAAGAGAACGGCGCATAGTCGAGGTAAAAAAAAACGGACGTAAGCGTATGTGGCTGCGTGTATGGTTGCCACAAATGCTAAGCACCTCGTGTAAGCTACCAAAGATAAAATCTCAAGGCTTTTTTTTTCTGGGAAGTCTTACGAGAAGTGACGAGGGGAGCTCCGCACTTGGCGTGCAAGCGGAGCGGCCGGTAAACAACGACTCTTATTTTTTTGGTGCGTGTATATTTTGTTGCATATGTAACTAGGGAACTTGCTCATCACGGTCATGAACACTCCTTTTTTTTGTTTAGCCCTTGAGGAGGTCTTTGCCGGCCTGTGAAAAATCAAACCCACCGACAAGAAAAGCCCGGTCGCCCACGATAAAGTGGTGAGAAGCAGCTTGAGTAGAACGTTGGCGGGCGGCATGGTGGATAGCTGTAGGATACATCGCAGCGCATGCAGGAAATAAATACATAGAGAGATGCTGGGAAGCGCAAATTTACGCTCTAAACTTCAACTGTTCTATTCTCAAAGCAGGGCCAAGACATATACAACAGAGAAAATTAGTGACGTTTTGTACCAGCTGAAACTCGCCTACAAAAAAAAAGCAGACATCACTAATGTTGCTCGTGTTTCTCTTTTTAAACTGATCAGCCTCGAATAGTTTCTTGCTGAGTATCGCTACTCCTCCCAACTTTATTAATCTTGAGCAGTAGCTGCTTGCTATACCGCATGCAGCTGGTAACATTTGTTCATAATTGATAATTCACGCTCCTATTATAGATAATTCATGCTCGAAGCAGCGATGGCCGTATCCTGGTGCACGGGAAGTGTGTGCAGGTTGTGAGAAACCTGAGCATATATGCTCGAAATCCCTTTTTGAAAGCACAGCTGTGGGCTCGGCGCATTTACATCTTTCACCCTTACACACGCAGGTTGCTATCACGATGTTCTTGCTTGTGGGGGAAAAAATGGTGCTTTATAACAAACAGTGGCAATCATTTTGTCTCCCTGAAGCGATCGAAGCTTTTCATTATCGCGACACACCTTCCAAAAAATACACAAATGCACGGTGAAAGTCAAACTAGGACAAGACGACGACACGTACAATGGACAGGCCCTAACGACATAATCCGCGGGCCTTTACGAGACAAAACCATGAGACCGCGTATTCCTTCCCCATGGGGCTTTCAGCACGCGTCGCGCTCCGATTATGGCTGTTCTAACCATCATTGCCGTCATCGAAGTGAGGCAGCCGTGGATGGGAAGCGAACGCGCGTGCACGGCTATCACTGAAGTCACAGCAAATTACTTTAAAAATGAAAAAATAAAGCACTGCTTCAAGTTTTCAACTCTGCGAAATCCGCAAAATAAAACGCGCTGCAGGTTCATCCGATCACAGCTCCAACCGGCGTTGCGCGTGGAAAGACCGGGGAGCGCCCGGCAGTGATGTTCCGTCCTGCGCCGAAGAATTCCTTTCCGAGGCATGAAAATCCCGATTTCAGGCATTTTTCCCTGCACGCATCGCTAAAAATCCCGCATATTTCCCTGCACAAATATATATACATATATGCGTGTTTGACATTGTTTCCGGCTCTTGCTATCGTTCTCTCTTTTCGAACTTGTGCTCCTGCGCAACATAAACCATTGCCTCCGAGTGGCTTTTCATACGCGGAAGCTACCTTGAACTGACTTAAGCGGTATGCGATGCGGAAGAAATGCCGTACATACTCGTTTGTGTACACACGGCAGCTCTATAAAACGAGAAGTGTGCTATTATTATTGTTTTTGTTACTGAAAGCTTCTGGCTTGTCGCACACATAATTGCCAACTTTGGTGAAAGAATAATGGCTTCCACTCGGTGTGCTACGTTGGCGATCGACAATCTGGAGCTCATGTGCTGTAACTACATAGCGCTACGTGGATTTCGAGAGTACCACCCGGAGTAAACAAAAAGACGCTCCGTGTAACAGGAACGAATCTTAAACGCTATGATTTTCCATGCACACGCGCCGGGAACGATTGAAGAACCGAAAACTGCCAACCGAGTACGAACCGAAAGTGCCCATAACAGAAGTGTTCGAACATTATAAGGATATGTCTTCACCTCCAAAATTCCCTGCAATATGCGAAGATTCCCTTTTTCCCTTTCGTCCAAAACGACGGCGAAAATTCCCTGAAAAAGGGAAAATTCCCTGCACGAACACACTGGCGCCGGCCGCCCGCAACAAGACGCGACGGGTTTACGCGCGCGGCCGCTACTCGCGGCGCTGGTTGTCTAGCGCCGCAGCGCCACCATACCAGCTCTCGAGCCCCGTAGACAATGTAGGATTCCGTTGTTCACGTTCTATGGTGCTCCGAAAATTGCTTTCCAGTAGTGTAACCCTGACATCTTCAAAGCTGTGGCCTTTCATGTTGACGTGGTTAGAGAGCGGAAGGCCAGGTAGTGAGCGCACATGGGATCGAGGTTGTTGAACTTATCATGAATGGTGTGTCTGTCTGTCCTATGTACTGCACGTTACATATTCCACACCCTAAGAGGTAAATGACATTCTTTGAGTCACAGTCCAGTTGTTCTTTTTGTGTTTTTAAATTCGATAGTGCGCTTTCTGCAACTGTTGTTTTCCGGATGTGTTTCCACATGCCGCATCTGGACTTCCCACAGGGCCGAATAGGAACAATGCCTCTCGGCGGGTGTCGGCCCTGTGGGAAATCCAGATGCGGCGTGTGGAAACACATCCAGAAAACAACAGTTGCAGAAAGCACACAATCGAATTTTAAACACACCCTCGAAGCTCACTCGGGCAGTGTCTCCTGTTGGGATGCAGGAATGATTGTCGATGTCCACCTATTTCATTTTATTCCTATTGTTAATTTTTTGTGTGTTCTGATTTCATTTAGTTTCATGTATTACCTTAGGATAGGCCATACCGAGGCAGGAAAGTGGCGACTTCAACTTTCAGTCGAAATATACACGTGTGTGTGCAAACCATTTCGACACTTCGGACATTGTCACTTCTTTCTGACATTGATGGCAATATCAGCATCGATGACTGGAATATATTAGCCCCTCGTAAATAGTTGCGCATTAAAAGAACCAAAATAACTTCTGTTGTCGCGTTTTTGTCGAAAGCACGAGCGGCGTAAGTTACTGGTTTACTGTCTCTTCTATATGAGACTGCTTATAAAACAATGGCCTAATTACAATACACTGTCAAATGTGTTGGACCTTACTCTTCACGTTCAAACTAAACGCCGCACCGATTGATTTGCGGTGTTTCACGTCCCAAAACCAGCTGTGATTATGAGAGACACCCCGTAGTGGAGGGCTCCGGTGTAATTTTGACCACCTGGGGTCCTTTAACGTGTACCTAACTCCAACTACACGGGCTTCAACATTTCGCTTCAGTCAAAATGCAGCCGCCGTGGCCGCGATTAGATCCCGCGACTTTCGGATCTGCAGCCAAGTGCCATAACCACTAGACCACCGTGGCGGGACAAACCGCCGCACCGAAGACTGCTATGAGGTTCGTATTACACATATTGTACCAAGGCTCGTACTGGAATGTAATCGATCTGTCGAGAAATCTGAAGCGCACGGAACAGCTGTTTCCCTTTTTTTTTCGTCATGAAAAGAAGGCATTCTACGGAAGCAGTTCTTTCAGTAATGGTTTAATTGTTGGGTTTTCAGTCGAATAAAATACCACCAGGAGTCTGATACTGTTCACAGTTTAATGGAAATTAAGCAGCCGTGCTGTGCGAACCATCTGGCCTTATGCGCAACTTGGCGCAGTCGAGAGGTTTCGCCCACTTGCGGGCGAATGGACGTGTATCAACTCGCATTTTCGCCTCTTTACAGGTGGCACAGCAGGCGCGTTATTGCGAATGTACAGTGTTCGATTTCAGGCAAATTTTGAAAAGCTGGACCAGTTGCAGTGTTGAGACGAACGAGCGGCGCTCTCCGGACCACGGCAGCTACATTTCGACGAGGCGAAACGCAAGAGAACATAACAGGGGGGTACTTTGATTTACATGCGTATAAAAAGGACCCCATGTATCAAAAGTTAATCAAGAGTCCCCCACTACGACGTGTCTCAATATCATATCGTGGTTCTGGTGCGGCAAACCCCGAATTTTTGCGTCATTTTCGACTGCGATCGCCGCGAGCTACATACCCAGAGCTGTTCTTTTTTTCTCCGGCGTGCTCATTTCAAGGCAGACGGCACGTTCACGCAGTTACCGACGCACGCTGAATGTTCGAAGTAAATGAGGGAAAGTGAAACGATTGTTGCGGGAGTTTAGAAAGCTTGGAAATCGAGCCAGACCAACACACTACCGCAGCAGTAGCGGGCGGCAGCATGCCCTCACGTGCACAGCTGCGCCCCTAGCGGCGAGTGCTGGCTCCATATGAAGCTGAGGCCGCAGTTTCGTGACCAGAAAAGCATTGAAGGACTCTGGTACGACTTAAGCGGCTCTCCTTTTTGTGGGATGTGTTTTCTTTTTCTTCTTTTTTTTCTTTCTTTTTGTGTGTGCGCGTGTGCATATGCGCACGTGCATTCATGGACCAAACCATTCAGGGTTATTCGCGTATGCTCTGCGTTTCTTTTTCTATCCTCCGTTTATCGTGAAACTCAGCGCGGTGACGATCCTCTTCATTGTACTGGAGGCCGACCGCGCACAGAGCAACCTGCCCTTCTTTTGACTCCTTACGCAGCAACGACATTTTGTTTCAGCTGTTCTGAGCCGCACTGCGGGAATTGCAGCGGCACAGACTGAGGTGACGGCAGCGCGAGTGTCTCCTAAGGAGGGCTCGCAATCTGCCCCTGATGACCTCGGCCAGCTGTTCAGTGTTTTGAAGACGCCATGCAGACGCAGACGTCATCTTGCACTGACCTTCGGCTCTTAGACACACCTCTGTATCCTAAACCCCTTTTTTTGAGAGCTATTCCATTTCCACCCCTACCCCATTATGCATGTTCGTGAAGGGTATTTAAAAACCATGCGCCCATGAAAAACTTTCACATTTGAAATAGGCTGGTCTCCAGCCGGAGCGTCAGAATAAATACTAAATATGTTTTTCACTGTGACTTTCTGATCGTATATTTATCCCGATAGCCAGGAATATATATATATATATATATATATATATATAATAACATGTAAATTAATCAAATGGCAGCTCCGAACCACTTCCCTGTCGAAGACCCCGAGCCCCCTCTCTGCGAAAAAAATTTCTGGCTACGCCACTGGCGCGTCGTTGTATATGCGACACTGTAATATATGCGTATGCTATGTGTTTTATATACCTGTACGTGTTATGCCCGTGGGGTGAAATGCGCACTTTTGCATTGATTATACTCGTATGTGTTTATTCCACACAGCTCAACCTGAAAAAAGTTCTACTTCAGTGAATATGACAGTTCGATTTGAAGACTGAGTCAAATTTTGACTCGATATGCCAAGTTATCGAATAATCGGACATGTCTGCCGACTTTCCTACGCCATTTCATCCCATCTGCAATGATACTCAGTCATGCATGTGAACCGTAAACTTGCATCCACCACTGTGCTAGGAGACGAGATCACTTCTTCTATACGTCCCTGCAATATTCAGCGGACAGTTACAAATACGCCAAAATCTATCTCCGCAGCCTGCTACTGCGCTGCTCGGAATTAGAATCATATATCTGCTCGCATGAATTGTTTATTCGCTCTTATCGTGTTTGTTGGTGATCAGCATTACTGACGAGCTGATGCACCTTCTTGATATATGAGCGCGCACTATAATCGCTATAACACTCTACTGGAAAAGCACTGATAACCATAACAGCATTGTCAATGGGAATTCTGACTACTTGGCCATTGGTCCCTCCTCCATTCGGATTTGACTAATAACATACCATCTCTCCGTCGGCTGTACCTGCTGTTAAAAGCAATATACAAATAAAACCAGCTTTCCTGGCTCTCCGACTCTCATTCACTATATAGACTGCAGCTGCCAGTGAGAGAACCCAGTAGGTTCGCCCCTGTTTCCTCGGCTCTTCCGCATGACGGTGACGTCTACCGAAACGAATTAGCGAGACAGAATTCTTTGCATGCCCTTAGAGTTGCCCGTTTTGTGTGACATCCGTCCATTCGGAACCAAACTAATGGCGCCGGACTGGCGGCGCTTGGAAAGCGGGTGGAAGGTTGACTGGGGTTACCCGCACCCGCGCACGTTCGATCCGTTGTTAGTGGACTTTGCGGTAGCTGCATGAATTTGAAAAAAGGAGAAGAAGCGTTTTCTGTGCGTTGTCCCGCAACAGCAGAGGCGGAAGGGGGGGGGGGGGTGCAGACACAACCCCACCTCGTCCCTCTCTCCAGACGACATACGTCGCGCTAGTTATTCTCCGAATGGGCGCTTTTTTCGCCTCTTTGGATCCTCTCCTTTAGATCATCCGGTGGCCGGGGAACGCGTGCACGCATGCTTTGCCCAAAACTAGGGGCAAGCTAGGACAGGTTTTTCAGTCTGCTCCATGGTTCAGCTGGTTCGGTGCTGCATCGCACTAGGCTAAGAGCATTCGTCCGTGGTCAAGTGTCTTATTTTATTGGGTTTGCATTTGTACCCGTGTGACTATGTGTGTGTGCGGCAGTTTTAGCTGCGTGACGGAAAAGAAATAAGGATGTGACGGAAAAGAAACATCTCGCTTCGTGCAACATGAGACGGAGTTGCGTTCGTGGGTGCCACAGTGGTCCCAGAGTAAGCATTTTGGTGTTCCTCAAAAATGAAATTGGGGAACACTAAATGAATGATGGAAGGAAGTCCTGGATCACAGCCTTTCCGCAAGAGGATTTCACACCAAGCATACACAAAATGGTAAGGAACTCAAATTTCTACTCTGATAGGGTATTCTCGCTTTTAGTTTTTGACGCAGCTGGGTGTTGTATGTTGTATGTGGGTGTTGTATGTTGTTTGTGGTGTTGTATAGCATCAGTGCGTTTCGGTCATGGCAGTGCGGTAAAATCGAGCTAAGATACTCAGGACGCGGTCAAAATGACATTAACAAGTTTCATGAATTACTGCACCCATGTAGCGTAGTTAATTCCCTCATTTAAATGCTTGGCGCAGGTTCGCGAACTTTCACTAGAGTGGCCTCACCACAAGCTTTCTCACTTCGACGCAACATCAGAAAAAACAGCGGCGACTGATAACAAAAAGAAGGCACACGCTTAAGTGTCGGATGTCATGTCTATTTCTGCGGACTATGAGTCGCACATGACAAACCGCAGTCCTTGGGAGCTAGCCAAATACTCATTTTCGAGAGCACCTATAAAGCAATTTGGTAATCGGGACCAATTTTCGTCGCCGCTGATCAATCGCTAACCTGAAGGCAATGTTTCCCATCGAACTAAAGGTTCTTTGTTCGAACAATTAGTTTCAAAAGTGTAGGGAGGGTTCTACAACTGTAGGATTATCTAGAAAATGTTTGTCATGTGGATGAACAGAACACGTGTGTATATGGGGGATGTCAGTATAGAGCTCTGTGACACCCATAGTAACAATTAAACAGTTTTCAGGAATTTTATTTCATATCGATCACATCGCTTGATAAGTGACTGAAGGGCAGAAAAAGCGGCGGGGATGACATGAATAAGCGTAGGGGGAACGCACGGGAAGCGCAAAATATGCGAATAATTTTTTTCCTCCCGTAAACATCGCTAAAAATTAGAGGTGCGCATGTTAAACGGGGCCATGTATTATGCGAGTGAGTATGGTACATGCTTACGGACTTCTAAACAGCGCAACACACGTGCTTGTGCGGTACGCGTCCGTTACTGACGATTAGCGGATAGAGACACGACAAGAGACGTTCGTACGCTTGGAGCACATCTAGCAGACTGGCTTTACTGCCTAACGCGGAAAGGGTAAAAGAAGGGGAGAGACACAAAGCAAGGAAGATATGTACAGTCCACAAATATGGCCACTAGAGGTTACCGCCCGCGCAAACTGACACGGATCGTTCCAAGTGCACAAGAAGTGGTCGCCTTTTGTTGCGGGCCTGCCTGTCGCGCCACCTACGCTCTGATGTCACTCATAGGATGCCGCGTTTTGTCGTCTGCTACAGCTCCACATTTCTGTGTGTATGCCACCGCGGGTCATTTTGTTGTGGGCACCGCGCGCGTTTCCCCCCTGCTTGATGACCGTCCTCCAAAAAAGCATTTTAGTGAACCGATAATCGGGGCCCGGGAAAGTATACGACGATTCCGTGCCCCTGGTGACAATACCATGTAAGGAGTTGCTACTATCATGAGCCATAGCCAACGCCATATGAGACTATGCACACGCTGATGATTCATTATGACATATTTTGGACGTCACATTTCACATGTCCTGTGTTGAACGAATGCAAGTGATAGTGAAACAGCGAAGAAAATGTGCCACTGAATCACGATATGGCAGAACACCACCGCGCAAGCGGCCCGCTCGCACTGTCGACAGCATATGGGAATGATCGGCAGACTGGCGCGTTATCCAGCATGCCTAGGAGTGCTGGCTTAGCAATCGCCGCCGTTTTTCTTTACGGTAGGTAGGTTTACTTTTGCATCAGCTCGTCGTATAGCCAAATAAGCTAGCATATTTGGGGCTAATTAAGCTAAGACTCATTACGACGAGCCTCATTAAATAATACTAATGAAGCCAAGCCTATTAAAGCTAATGCTACTCAAACTAGTGCAATTAAGCTAAAGCTAATTATACCGGTCATATCAACTATGCAAAGTCTAATTAACCTCATATTAATTAAGCCTTATCTATATTAGGTAATTATAATTAACCCAAGCCTAATAAACTTATGACCAATGAAACCAAGAATAATGAAACAAAGCCTAATTAATTTATTACTAATTACACAAGCCCATCTCAAATAAAACTAAGCCGGACCTAGTTAGGCTGACTAAGTCATGCCTAATTAAAGCTATTCTGAAACCAAACTTATCCTTATGCTTGTGACTTAAGTAGCACGTAACCTTAAAGTGACCCTTCACGCGTTTCAAGAACCAACCTTATACTTACATCTGAACTTTTCTTGTACTTATCGCCCGACCTACCTTGACGCTCACTTGTAAGCAAACAAAATGGCATGCATGGATGACAACGTTGCGGAATTGGTTTAAATATGGATCGGCATGAATTGTCGAGCTGCGGGCAGCATATGCGCAAGTGCGAATGGCATGCAATCAGTGATCGCCTAAATCCCATGGAGATTTGCGACAAGCATGGGTACTTGTGCCGCTTCCGCTCCACAAGTACCGTGCTGAAGCTTCATGCCATCCTGCGAAAGGACACCGACGGTCGCGGAGGTACGTTGGTGGCTCCTTACCCAACAAGGGCTACAACCGCTTCAGCGAGGACTCTTCGTTTTCTAAACAAGGCGCAACAAGTCACGTATGGATAACGGCTGTTGCAGCAGAGCATCGAAGGAAAGTGTACGCGATCGAATGTGCCCTATTTCACCGAAACAGCTGGACATGGCACGTCGGCGGAGCTAGCATACATCAGGGATCAGTGTAAACAAAATGTGGTTTTACTAAAGTGAAGTTGTATTGAAAAGCCCAGCGGGACAGAAGAAAAGTACACGCACCAAGCACGAAGGGGTACCAAAGTGAGCCGGAATAATCCATGCGGTAAATGGAAGACCATACACGTTTAATTAGAAAACAATGAATTACAGTACCTAGAAAGAGATATCCGCAACAGACTTCGTTCACGCACTGCGCACAGTTCGTTCGTTTAGAACACACTGCCCGTTGGGCCACTTCGTCGTCGCAATCACATCGCTATTTTGCAGTTGCCTGCGTAGGACCACACTGCAGTGCCGACACAAACACGTACACAAGAATACAGCGTCCACACCTCGGTGTTCTCCGCACACGCGGAGTGGAGATACAAGCACATGGTCACTCGCAAAAGCACGTACACTGCCGAGACTCCCGGAAACTGTGCTGACGAGACATGGCCAGCGACACCCCGTCCGACCAGTCCAACCCCCCCCCCAAATGACCCCCCTCTACACCCCTTGCTCCCCTCCTTTTTCATTGTCCCGTGCAGCTGTGCGCCTGCTTACAAAAGAAAACACACAAAAAATGCGCTTAGCCTCGCTCCCATGTCACTCACTCACTCGGACAAGAGCGCCTTCATAAGGTCGCCTTAAAATCTTGTAAGGTGGGTTTCCGAAAGCCCCTTTACCTTTTCTTAACTTAAGTTCAAGTTCTCCTTACAAAAGTAACCTTATCGCGATAAGTTAAGTTGGTTCTAGAATACGGCGGTGAGGCTAATACTAATATATGTATTATCAAGTTGACCTGCGAAATTAAGCCAATGCTAATTAATGCATGATTAATTAGTTAGGACTTATGAGGCAAGGCTGACTGCGCTACGGCTAAATTGGTTGCGAAGTGAGACCTAGCAAGGCTATGTAAGAATCATGTCTAACTTCAGATCGACGAGCTGCGGTGTGTTAAGCCATGCGCGTCTGAACGCAAACCTGGCCTATTATTTTCTTCTTTTGTTCGCTTACAGTTAGCCTGCCATTCTCCAGCATCAAGAACTTTATTGACAAACAGTCCGAGAATTCGCGGCTGCTTTCCGAAGGAAGTTTTGTTTACGTGCCCAAGCATGTCAATTAAGTTCGTGTAAAACAAAGCAACAATTAACATGAGGAGGCTAATTTGGCAGCACTTCTAAAAGCTTCAGCTATCACCAGCAAGTACTTGCACGAGCTCGTTCTGTACATGCCGATTAGGGCACGCCAGATTCGCACAGGCAGAAATATTACTTAGTTTAATGGAAAAAATGGCGGAGCCAGAATTAAATAAACAATGAGAACGGCGTGTTAATTGTTTTAAAGCGAATGTATATGAAAAGACTACGTTCTGCATATCACCACATAAGTTTTCAGACGCAGGGATTAAAAAATCACGAATGCAACAGGTACGTCATGAAATTTTAGGCTTTACACAATATTTTTTTACGCTACCACACGGCGAAAGATGGTCGAATACTGCTCTGCATACCGATAATGAACTTGCCATGCCCAGAAGCGAACGTTCCATGCTGATCATTAAGACAAGTAGAGATTTAAAATGCGCGATTTGACCCGCACGTCACGTTTTACAAGGGGCTACGCAGCGCAACGAGCAAAGTAGGAAGGGCGTTCCTACCTATGACGTCAAAACGATCGCAGCGCCGACCACAGCAGTGGTGGGCCTCGCGGCGCGCCGGAACCTGTTTTTGTCGTCTGCTACGGCGCGGGAGAGAGCTCTCCGCGCCCCGCCCCCCTTCGTTGGGCTGTTTGTTGCGCGGAGCCGCCCATATGTTTTGCCGTGCTTGCACGGTGCACGCGCTGTTTTTCGCTCACTAGAGCGATTTAAAATTTCCTTTAAGAACAGTCTATCGACAGGACATCACTGCATTGTTTACGGTTGCACGTACAACCAGAAGAAAAGAAACGCTGCACGTAAACAGCTGTGCAGCAAGCACAAGTTGCACATGAGGAGTGCGGCTGCTCACTCACTGAAGTACT
Organism: Hyalomma asiaticum; assembly: GCA_013339685.2. Classification (NCBI taxonomy): domain Eukaryota; kingdom Metazoa; phylum Arthropoda; class Arachnida; order Ixodida; family Ixodidae; genus Hyalomma; species Hyalomma asiaticum. The sequence goes on along the minus strand of CM023481.1, from coordinate 63,406,800 downwards.
CGCGCCAAAACGCCGGACCGCTCACGTTCCCACGTGGTCTAACATTGATGTCGCCAACACCCCCTCAATCCTAGGCAGTGCCGTTCTTAGCATATGGTGCGAACGTCCCAGATTTTCTTCTTTCATTCTCTCTTACTCGATTAGCTTCAACCATGAGAGCTAAACGCGTTTCACGGTACTACCAAAGCAAGGGGTTTAGTACGGACATTACTTTCTCTTTTCTTTTTTTTTTTTGTTGCTCTTGTCCTTGCTGCTTTATGCCTCCGGCCTGTGCAGTGCAAACCAGGTGGGCATGTTTTGTTGAACGGCAAACGTGCTTCAGCACCTTATGTGACGCGGACGCTTCCTTCAGAAGAAAAGAAGTGGAGCTCGACGGAAGTCGATAAGGAACTAGGCTGCGAGAACGGAGCCGAATGATTGCTTCTTGACCATGAGTGCGATAAATGGGAAACCCGATTAGAACAAAAAAAACCCAGCTCTCGGGCACCGTGGGAGCCAATGTTATGCCAAGGATGCCAGCAATATAATTGTAAGTATTAGCCAACGTTATTCATTAAAGAGAAAGTCAGCACACAATAGCGACAGTTGAAGGAACTCTAGCCAAGAGTAGCTATCTAGCGCTGGTTTTAATTGAGTAAATGCCGCACATATGCCACGGCATATACATCATGCCACAACATTTTTACGATGTTATGCACACAGATATACGTGTGGCATTTACTGACTGACTATCACACCTTGTTAAAGTTTACTTGCTTTATTATCAGTGTCCGAACGCCGTTGCACTACTTATTGAGTTTTGTCGTTATGTTGAGTAATGACCAATCGAGCCACGATCATATCGTGTCATGAACATGATTATAAAATATCACATCCCTCGAGCTGTACCTTTAGTTCGCCACACATTTCAACCCCTTAAAGCTTTCATGTTGAGTCGTAGTCATTTCGTGCCATGACCATATCGTGTCATGAAAATGACTAACTCATATCACATCTCCTGTGCCTTTCGTTTTACAAACGCGAACCCCCTTTTGCATAATGATGCTCATGTCATTTCATGTAAGCGATGTCATGAACATGATTATATCTTAAATCACATCCCTCGAGGTTTACTTTTCCTTTGACACCCATCTTCACACCCTTCCGTTAATTTTCGCTCTGTCATGCTCATGTCATATTACGTATTTCATGTCATGAACATGACTAACTCGTATCGCCTCTCTCGACCTATGATCTTTCGTTCGGCACCGATCTTGACCCCTTCCCGTTAATTTTACTTCGTCATACTCATGTCATATCATGAATTTCATGTCATGAACGTGACTAACTCGCGTCTCTGGACCTGTATCTTTCATTTGACACCCATCTTGACCTCCTTCCTTTACATTTGCTTTTGCAGTCATGCTCATGACATGAGCACATCATGTCATGTCATGAACCTGACTTCGACCAATATTACATTCTTCGACATGCACCTTTTGTTTGACACCCATATCGATCCCCTTCCAATAGTATTATGTTTCCAGAGTCATGCTCATGTCATAGCGTGACATGAGAGCATCATGTCATGAACGTGACTAACTCGCGTCTCAGCACCTGTATCTTTCGTTTGACTCCCATCTTGACCTCCTTCCTTTACATTTGTTTTTGCAGAGTCATGCTCATGACATGAGCACATTATGTCATGTCATGAACCTGACTATGACCAATATAACATTCTTCGACATGCACCTTTTGTTTGACACCCATATCCCCTTCCAGTGGTCTTACGTCTGCAGTCATGCTCATGTCATGGCATGACCTGAGCACATGATGTCATGTTATGAACCTGACTATGACCAATATTACATTCTTCGATATGCACTTTTTGTTTGACACCCATATCGATCCCCTTCCAGTGGTCTTATGTTTGCAGAGTCATGCTCATGTCATAGCATGACCTGAGCACATCAAGTCGTGTCATGAACGTAATACGACCAATATTACATTTGCACCTTTTCTTTGACACTTATATCGATCCCCTTCCAATAGTATTACGTTTCCAGAGTCATGCTCATGTCACAGCATGACATGAGAACATCATGTCATGAACGTGACTATGACCAATATCACATCCTTCGATATTCACCTTTCGTTTGACACCCATCTCAACCACCTTCTTACAGTTTCAAGCTTTTCCTTGTATTATGTGTCATTAATAACATGCTTTGCAAGTTCAGGTCATTCTTTATTCGTGATTTGGTAATTTTCACGGTCCACTCTCATTATCGTAACCAGTCCAACCTACCTTGTGTGACTTACAAACATTAGTTAGCAATTTTCAATCGTTGATTTCTGGACATGCTCACTTTCATAGTTATAGTCATGAGCATGACAAAGCCTGGCTATCATGCTGATTATGCCCGAGTCATGTCCGCGTTAAATTAAGGGTTCATTTGATATATCGTTTTACGAGATCAGTCATTTATTTCTCAAGGCATCGTTTCTTGTGATAATTTTCCACAATTTTGGAACCACCCTCTTTGAAGGTGGCTGAAACATTAAGGTTACTCTAATTGAGAAATTGAGGCTCTCGCCTTAATGAGTGGCACCATTGTTAGCAAAAGCAACAGTATTTTTATTATGAGACGAGTAATCTTACAACAGTAACTCAAACAAAGAAAAGGCGACAATATCCCGGTTTTCCAGTTTTACTGCTACCGACCGGCCCCGCTGATCCCGCCTTTGCCCGCGCAATAACACGCGAAACAATGCCGATGGCAACTGTCCTGCTAATCAGTCAGATCCTACATACTCACAAATGAACCTACCTAACGATTCCTCGATGTTTACAAAGAGCGAGAGCAATATCTTGCTGAAACACACAACGAAAGCACGCGCCCGCAGGGAGAGCCCGGCGAGCAAACAGCCCAAGATGGCGCCACCGCTAGACGTCGCTAGCAGCACTTCATGGCGGCGCCCAGGAGGGCTCTATAGACCTGTCCCTGTTTGTCAACAATGTGACGTCACGCAGAGCATCGCCATAGACATCGCGGCGGACCAGTTTCGCAGTGGTTGGCAAAAAGCTCCGGCGGCTCCAGCAGTTTGCTCGGGCTTTGCACGCGATGGTACTGTCCTTCCCGAGGTTGCGCGCCGGCGGTTCGTCGAAAAGAAGCTGCAAGTTCGTGGAATGCAGTATCTATACCCCTGCACCATTTCGGAATGGAAGAACGACCTTAAAACCTTGACCAAACGTTCGGCTCTGTGTGTACCTCGCGAGCATGCCTGGCCCATACAATGCAGAGGCCATGAAGCGTTACTGATCGCTCAAAGCGTACGGCTTAGTGAAAGGCCACGTGCACCTAGTGCTTGTTTCAAACTAGGGCACCAACGCTTTCCGTCGACTGCTGTCATTCGGAAATCCAGAAAAAAAAATATGTTACGATGCGCTGCCTTAATTTTGTTGCGCGTTTGGCACATCCTACAGCGCAAAAGCTAACCACCGTGTCAAAGAGGCCAGGTAACGCGCACAAAATCCAGTACGCACACGGTCCATCCGTACAGCAGCATGGAACCACGCCGAACACTGAGACTTTTGCCAACCAGGCATGGAATGCATGTTTTTCGAAGCGAACACCATCGCGGAGAACCACCGCCATGCCTTACGAGCTGCAGGCAGCGTCCACACTGCGCACTGTACTTGCATGGCCGATTGAGTTGTAGCGCACATGTGCATTTCCTTCCGTTCTTTCTGCTCAGGAACTAAACTTCTATACGGTCAAAAACAGGCGAGGCTGGTACTGCTATCGCGTCCGAAAACACAAACAAAATTTTCCTTTGGAGTGCCAGCCCGACGCAAGTTACAGCGAAGTGAGCGCGAAATGAGAAAATCTGCACCGCATTCGGAACTACCGCTTACTGAAGGAATGCTTCCGTTTCAAAGCGCGCTCAAAACGCTCACACTTTTTTCTTTGTGTTTCAACGCTAGTCCTCTTAGCAAACACGTTAGCTACCCACTCCGGGAGCTCAGAAAATCGAGAGGGCACCCGAGTTGATAAAATATACATGCTCACAAATGCTGCGGAAGCACAATAACAAAACGCCTAGGAGCTCTAGGTAACAGGCTAGCACCTACCAGCGATGAAATGTAATCCAAAAGTCCTCTTGCCGTCCGACGGCTGCTGTTTTACACTGCGCACAGCTCGCACTCAGGCTTTCCATCACTGTGTAGTTTGGACTTCGGAAATCGAGGAAAAAAAAAACAAGGACCCGATGCCACTGCCTTTTATCGCGCGTTTGGCATATCCTCCATCGCAAAAGCTAACCACCATGTCAAAGCGGCCATGTGCACGCACACAAAACAAACGAGTACGAACTCGGTTCACCCGTACGGCAGCATGCAACCACGCCGAACGCTGCAATGTTTTGCCGACCAGTCCGTTCGCACGTGCGCGCTAGGGTCACGTGGCTGACGTCACGGCCCTTTCGTGACGTACCCAGGAGAGGTCTATTGGAAAGGTCTATACTGCCCTTGCACCTACGTCACGACCAGGCGCTGCGGGATACCGTTTCGCCATCGGTGGAGGACCAGCCGCGGCAGTGAAAGTGCGGACGCGTATGCGTTTCTGTACTCGCTCTCGTTAGCCGCGGTATTTGAGTTCTCGAATCGCAGGAGAGCAATGAAGAGACGAGTGTGAAAGAACACAAACCTTTTTCACGTGCCAAAAGACGCACACAGTCAATGCGGCCGCACGAAGCAGCTAAAATCCCGAGGCAGCGCAGTTTGTGGCTGACGCGTATCAAGCGCGCCGATCGCGAACACCGAACACGCTGATACATCCAAGTGTGCACAAGAGCCTACAAATGTTTTGCGAGCATAGTTATGCGCCTGTTCCTGCCTTGAGCATCGTCCGTCGGCTCCCGTCGTAACCGATCGCAAACGAGCGTAGCGAAAGATGTCCTGGCTCGCGCGCCTCAAGCCACGCGCGACGCACTTTGCGGGGCCGGTGGTGTTGGGCCGGCTGGGCTACCATGGAAGTATTCTAAAAACAACCTTCTACGAGTCAGGGGAACCCAGCTGTTCGCGCCGCCGAACGGAAGCTCATCGTACTCAAAGCGCGATCGAGTTCTGTTAACAGTGGGTGACGCACTCTGTGGAAGTGCTTCGTGGGCGCAGCAAGCTATATTTGCTGGTAGAGATCGCAGATATCTAATTCTTTTGCTCAGCATATCGCACCATTAACACACGCGCGCACGGCTGCGCTCACATTTTGCATTAGGAAGTATGACATTCGTCACGAATTTTTTTATGACTGAAATTTTGGGACACGGGAAAAGAACAGCGCAAACTGCATTCGTAGGCATTCCATGTAAGATCTTGGAGGACACAAATATCGATGGGACACTGACGTCTCTACACTGACGCAGCGCAGATCATGAACAGCGCGCTGAAAGGACCGGCGCCTCCTGAAAAGCGAGGCTGGTGCAGCGGCAGTCGCGGAGTCGATCGGCACTGCGTGCGTGCCAGTCGTTGCCGTAAGATAAAGATGAAAAGCCGTACGGAGAGAAAACGAAGTAGTTGACGATGTCCCCGCGCGTCACTTCGAGTACACAAGCGTTGGTGCCCGTCGGGCGTCCGGCAGCTTCGTGTAGGGATCGACATCGTCGCACGTTCGCGCATTTGCTCACATAAAGCATCGTGCCGATACGATTAACTCAGACTGATAATCTTTCCGCAGGGACGGCGGCGACATTGCACCTAGAAATTTAGGAGAAAACGAACCAAAACGCGGTCGAATCAACGAATGTATGAACGGCGCTGCAGGGAACGAAACAAGTGGTCCCCATGGTCCTCCAGCATGCCCGGCACCGACAGCGGGGCAGTCGTGACGTCACGTGCAAGCTATGTATAAATAGACGGTGCCCGACCGGGAGCCTTTGTGATGCGTGTCACCGCGCGCGGAAGATCTGCGCTGATTATCGCTCACTTGCTTGGCGTTTACGGCATGTCAGGGTTCGGTGCAGCCACACCGCCCCGGACCCTACCCCGTCTTTGAGCGCCTCCACTCGAACTTTGTTGGGGATCGCACTCGAGCGCCCGAAACCCGCGCGTACAGGCGATAACACGCAATCTCGCCGCTTCTTCTTCGGCATCTCGCCGAACTACCCTCACCTGTCCCTGGCACTAACCGCCCGCGCGTGGTGCTTGTTCGTCGCTGTGGCAGGCTGTGGCCTCCCCTCTGGAAGAGGTACGGGGGTGGGAGCGGCAACATGGTTACCTCGAACCCAGAAGCCGGCGCCGTTAAAAGAAGAAAAAAAGAACAGCCTGTATTCCACCTCGTGCGCAGCGCTTCTGACGTCAGACCCAGGCCCGTAGCCAGGAATTTTTTTCGGGGGGTGCGGGGGGGGGCACTTGTTGAAGGCCTTGACTTTAAAAAAAAACCTATTTTTCATATTTATTTTCGGAAAAATGCAGTATGTAGGTTATGTGACTTATTAAGTACTTTTAGGGGCGAAGCTCCTTAGAGTGTGGGTCGTTCCCTCCTCGTATGTATGTAGCCACCTCCTCGGCCGGTCTGGACGCGCGCGCTCGCTCTCTCTTTTACGGAAGTGACTATTCCGACCGGGTCGCAATAGAGGGTACCCTATTCCGACCGGGTCGTAATAGAGAAACACTATTTTCACCCAACTTAGCTTGGCTCGGTTGCGGATTGCGGCTTTTTCTAGAAATTTTAGGAAGGCGAGCCAGGCAACCTACGACGCTTTTGCTTGTGTTTTTTCGAACGAAGACGTCGTCGACTTCGTTTTGCGTGGTTTTGCATGTGTACACTGCCATGTACTGCTTCTGTGTGATCGCCTCTACAAATTCTTTACGTATCCTGTGGTGAAGCAGCTTTGTGGTGGTTGCGTTGTGGCCGTCTCTGAGGCAACCTGCGTTGCTCACGTCGCGTTTTTTGATCGCCTGTACATTTTTTTACGTATTTTGTGATGGAGCAGGGCTGTTTGTGGCGTGTGTGTGGTGGTCTCGGCAATTCTCACCGTGGTTGTTTGAGTAGTGAATCGTTCTATGGTGTTTATTTGGGACTGCTACTGAGCCTCGCCTGGACTAGCGGTTACTACGGTCTCGTCATTTGTGCTCCTTTATGAACCTTGATCATTTCTTGATATGTGGATGATATGCGCCTGCGTGCGCCGTAGTGAATACGTGGTAATCCACTCGTATACCAATTTTATTGTACGCGTTTCAAGCAAAGTATGATTCCGCTTTGCACGAGCGTTCGACAACCAGCCTCTGGACTGTTTTGCGCGTATTCGTCGAAGAATGCGTTGCCAGCGATGCCACTGTTCGTTCCCGATCAAGCAATGAAGGGGTCACTCGATGTAATTTCAATGGCGACCAGGTTTCTTTATGGAATTTCTTGCTCATGATTCGCTCCTTTACGTTAGCTGTGAAAAGAAATCAATCACTGCCGTGTAGTAAATGAGTTAATGTGCCTGTGCTGCTTCACTCTATCCATAGAAGCTTATGAGATACTAAATTGTGTGATTCAGCTGCAGTCGAAAAAATGCATTTCTTTGTATGATACCTGTCAGATTTGAACTGGGATTTGACATTCTTGCAGGTCTTGAAGTAAACCCATGTTTATACCATTTTTTTCTCCGTGACTGACTTAGTTGATTCACGGGACATAGTGATAGTCATTGTGCTGCTTTATCCATGTTGTGCAGTACAGACCAAAGAAGCACTTTCGTTGGCATAGTAAAAGTGCATGCAGTGAAACAAGACGAGGTGTAAAGAATAAACGCAAAATAATACACTGACTGACAGAATCCCAGATTTAGTAAAGTCTCGTGCCCATGGTGTATGATTTTTCGTTTCTTCGGTATGAACTTTCCCAGCGGAATGGCTGCCATCGAATTTTGCATATCACCTGTTGTAAAGAGGACTCTGGCAAGAAACGCAGCAAGAATGGCCACATTTTTCTCCCTTGAACACAAGAATGATTGCCTCAACAGAGAGCAAGACAAACAGAGACCAAGGAGAGAAACTACTTTGCATTCATGCTTTCTCATATGTAATTACTTCTTTTGTTACAAATAATTTCTCCTGTAATATCTTAGTGTCTCTATGCTGAGCAAACTGCTGTTACAAAACAATGGCGAAACAACTGGCATTTATGTGGTGTGACCGAGCAGGTCTCTTGTGGTCTTGCCTGTTTGATAAAAAGACACCGTACCCTGAGTCAAGCTGGGACTTCATTTACTGCATCACATTTAATAGATGTTGTAATTAGTAGGCTGCATTTAGATAGGGTGGACCAGGTAGTAGCTTCTTATGAGGAAATTGAAGGCCACTATTAAGTAAGAATGGAGTGAAAATGATGGACACATGTGTCTGTTGGAATTCCTCTGCTTCATCTGTGGCATCGTTTGATTTTCTCCTAAATAAGCCCTATTCAATAGCACACCTGCAGTGTGTGCTACTAGGCACCTTTAGAACAACTGCACACAAGGTGCAGATTTCATTTCAAGAACAAGTACTAGAACAGGGATAAATATCTGGTAAGTATCCTTTGTTTGATTGAAAGAAAATTAAACATACATATATATAGCTAAAAAGCAGCTTAAATGTATGTCATGAGGAGGAAAACCCTTTCTGAGAGCAACAAGAGGTGAAGTAGCAGGCTATTAAGCAAAATGCCTTGGCATTTCCTTGGATGTTATTAGACATGATGCTGATTATGTGGCACATTGCTCAGATGAAAGATGGGTTAAAGCTTTCAGTGACGGGCATTAATGATGAAGATTCTAGAAAAGCCACCTGTGTGTTTCAACCTGATGCTAGTGAAGGTAAAGGCATGGATAAAGAGCATTTATGTGCTCAAGTCATGCACTGGCTATCTTTGTCGAAAAAACGGCAGGCTGTCCGATGTGCCTTGACCAGACTAGGCCTTTCAAAGAATAAAATGCCTTGGGAGCCTGGCCTAACAGAACTGATCTGGTCGGAATGCCCTACTAAGCAACACTGACCAAAGTTTATATACGTTGTTTCGGAATTCCTTGATCATACAATGGAATACTTGACAGACCACGATATAATTAGGAGGCACGCCGTAGCTTCGGAAACTTTGACGATCTGGTGTTTCTGGTGCTTTCAAAAGGCACCTAATGTCATGGAGGCGCGTTTCTTCCATGCAAGCATGCATTGGCGCCGCATGACTCAAAACTGAGTACGCGTGGTTTAATGTGCCAGGTTTCATATGTCATTGATTGTGCTATGTCGTCGTTTGAGTTTATTGATTTAACCTCGATGTCAAGTGAATTTTTCTCTCCTACACGCGTTGTCCCAGATATCTCGATCGTGACGCCGTCTTTTCAGATCTGCGGGGCAATTTTGTCACTGGCGACATCATTCTTGTGATGTTTTTACCCCTGAATTCACAAGTTCTACTTTTCCAATCCGCGCAAAGAATCTTGTGCCGCGCCAGGGAAACGCTGCCGATCGGAGCGGATCTTTCACATTCATAACAAGGCAGCTGAGCTGTGCGCGATCAGCACTTGATTTTAAAGAGACGAGGTGGCTTGCTTACACCTCAAATGTACGGGA
>CM023481.1:62628958-62711544 GCA_013339685.2 Hyalomma asiaticum | reverse complement strand
GCCGGCGCGTGGAGCACGCCCTCTGAACCTACTACCCATATTCTAGTGCACTGTAGTACTGGCACCAATTTTCGAAGTTGAGTTTGCCATACAAGTCTGCTGTATGCATAAACAGCTGTGTGCAAATGTTAAGCTCAGGAAATGCTGATAAGATATTTTAATTTGACATCGAAGTCAATTTTCACATGGCTTGCCTACTGACATCGACACTAGTGTGACATCAGGCTACAGTACAAATTTTGGTGACTTCACGCAGCATGGCAAGTTGTGATGACATCAGATACAAAAACACGCAAAATGGCCGCTCGCATGTCACTCTCACTCGTCTGCTCTTGCCATTCAGTCGCCGTAGTTGACAGGGCCTGTGAAGTGAGCAAGTGAAGTCGAATTGCCCTCTATCATTGTGTGTGCTTGCATATAATCAGAAGGCAAGGTTTTGTTGTGATGGTGCCAGCATTTTGCCCTTCAAATCATGCACAAGTAGAGCAGGGGCTGTACATAAGTTTCATGGATAACTGCAAATGCTCGTTGACTGCACTCCGTGGACTATACAGCCACAGTAGTATGGCGGATCGCACCTCGCTCGCTTGCCGACTTATCATCCATGCTGCTACATACGTCTGATCAATGACGCCTACTATTTCCCCCACGCGTGCTGCCTACCCTCTCCTGTGCTCCCTGCATGCCCGAGATTGCACTTTTGCATTCACCTGCACGACCATGGTATGCACAGCGGCGCTTTGCTTGTACCTGCCTCGCATGGCGCACTCGTGGACGTGCACTTCCTGAGACCCTGCACTACAGTCCCTCTCGCTGACAACAGCTATTGATCTTTCTTCACATGCTCACTGTCGAGTAGCTTGGTGCAAAAGAGCAGCTCGCGATTAAGTCGGGGTGAATCGTCTAACCGGGAAGCAGAAGCAATGCAAGAACACTAGACCTGCGAGATTTGGCAGAGGCCTCAGAGGCCACCTAAGGTTATTGCAGCTCCGGAGCTATGCCGATACCCACCGTGCGCGCCGCGCCGTACGTTGCATCTTGCACCGTGCCGAAGTATTTGCTGTGGTCGCAGGGTCGCCATACGAAATTTTGTACATCCACGCTGCACTTGCAACAGGTGCTGCACACGAGAGACCACCAGGTGGAAATGTAATGATTTCTTGTGGTAGTGCATGACGAGGAGCTCACTGGTATGCACATACTGTGTCGTGACGTCAGGCAACGGTAGGAACCGAAATGAGCTTTTTAAGACGTGCTCTAAATACATTTTCATGATGGGCTCCTTCTTACAAGTACGTTTTCTGGGCTCTGGTGGGCTTGGACTTTCATTTGATGCAAAAAAAAAAACGGCCACTGAAAATTTTCGTGGCAATACTCCTTTAAGAAGAACCTTAGAGAATATTTAGACAAGAACAGGACATATACATGCCGTGCTGGGTTTTCAGAGCTCGTGGCCCATATGTCTGTTAAAGTATGTAGGTGCCCAAGTACTGCTTGCTTCCATGTGACTACCTCAGATAAGTAGCCCCACTCCCGCACCTCCCTCACAAAAGCCTGTTGGGCATGGCAAGGTGATGACCACTCTGTTGGTGCACCGACTCTGGCTTGCGATAAAAGGGAAACACTTCGTTGAGGAAATTGTAGCATATAGAGCAGGTTTCCATTGATTGTAAATTGTTACAAAAGTGACTTTTTGTTGATGAGCTGAGTAAGTTGGCAAGTTGTCTTATTAACTTCTTGCTTCTCTACGCTGGTGCAAAAATATCTCCTAGGTTCAGCGACAAATGTATGGCAGTTTCCTAACCTTTCCTTCAAGGTTAAGCCAATCTTGCAGATACTTTTTGCTATTTCTCTAGCTCTTGCACTGGTGCCTGCATTCACGGCTCTATTTTGCACAATTCAGCTCTGATGGATTGTGCATAGTGCCATTCTCACCTTCCATGTGCAGGCTGTTTGGATTTCCGAGGCACTACACGGACGTGGGCAATATTTCGCTGACCAAACGGCAGCAGCTGCTTGGAAAGGCCTGGAGTGTGCCAGTCGTGTGCCACATCTTGCGACCTCTGCGGTCCTTCTTCCATCACTCGCAGACAACGCCGTGATCCTGGAAAAATGCTGCCATTCAAGTGAAGTGTGGATTGCAGGATAAGGATCTTGCTCACACACTGTCCTGAACAGCCTTGATAATTTATGGGCTCGTCATTTAAATGCCGAAGTATTATGTTTAAAATATTTCACTCTCTTTCGACTAAGTTTTGAAAAGCCCTTACAGTAGAGCCAATATACACTATGTACAGGCGCGAGCAAAAGTATACGGGCCACGCGAGCGCGTGCCAAACTGGCTTTCCGCTCCACCTAGTGGAACGCCGCCTAACGGCCACCGGAGAGGTCCACCGGAAATTAGTCTGCTCGCTACCCGCTAGCATGTAAATTTTTTAGTGCCGTGCACTGCATTGTTCGTTTGCTGTTTCCACGCGTAGCGCTCGTCGGCGGTAAGAACGCCACATATCTGCCTTGATAGCGGTATCACAGCCGTCATGGCCTGCATTGACCGGTGTGCCGATGAAGAGATATCAGTTTCGCGAAGCGCTATCGTCATATGAACCCGTGGATTCAGATACCGAAGTGCGCTTAGCGTTAGAAAGAGAAAGGTGGAAAATACTTTTTCACAGTTGGGAAAACAGACAGGCCCTAGATTTAAGGAGGGATGCTTCTTGCACGTAGCGCTGCTGTCGATCGCAGCTGACGTGACGGAAGTGTCGCGAAGAGCCTGTGAGCCACGCGATGCCGTGGTCCGTATACTTTTGCTCGCGCCTGTACCTGTGACCACTTGCATATTTTTCTTGTGAACTTGTGCATTTTGCGATCCAATTTGCGTTAAGACCTTTTGATTTAAAGATCCCTATTGTACAATGCTCACCGAATAAATGAAAATCATTTTGTATTTGAATGGGCATGACGTGCATAAGAAAGTATTTCCTCTATCAATATGTTAGTGTTTTATTGCAACAGGTGCAATTTTTAACGAGGAAAGAATGCATATCTGTATTTATCGTTACAGGTATCAAAGTGATTATATCATAAAGGCCACCTGATGGCTAGTACAAAGACGTATATTTTAAAGGATGATTAATTTTGTCCATAATACAATTTAGTTTATATCTGCATAATAGATACTGTAAGCCTGCCGCTAGCAAGGCGCGTTTTTTTTTTCTTTAAGATGTCACTCGGAGACGGGCGACGTCGGTCAATGGGACGTGTTTCGCGGCATGGACTTTCCGCTTATCGTACCCCGGCCGTATTTGTCCATTTTCTTTATTTTCCTCATATGTGTCTTCCGCGTCTTCTGGGGACACGGGCACCCCGCTGCGGAGTGAAGAGGGGGATGCTTGGACAGTGGTCGCGGCAGTGACACAGGCGGACCCCGGATAGCCTGGACCTTTAGGACGCCCTGCGGCGTTCCAGGTGTACGGGTACACACGACCTTGTGAGCGCCCGCGCGCGGAAGGAGGAAGCGGGCGGTGTTTCGGAAGACAGTTCTTCCGAAATTGGCGGACGAGCCGATGTGGTAGCCGATCTCCAATTCTCCGTACCGCGGAGAGACAAAGCGTCCACCCCGCTTGCCTGAATGGAGGCCCGAGCGGGCCCTTTTGTGCGTGAGCACACAGCGATAGCTGCATATCGGTCGTTCTGCAAACCGCACCTCGTGCATCATCACGACGACCTGGGGTGGCTGCAGTGATCGTGGCGGCCGCATGAGACGAGCCGGTGTTGACAGCCACGAAGACGCGCGAGCCTTTTGTTGTTCGGCGTCGGAAGCGCCGCTTTGTGGTCACTGGGTTGTGGACCACGCGCGCCGCGGAATGGCTTTTGTTCAAGCGTCCCTTCCTCGCACGCCGTGGGGTAGCACGCGTCCAAGAAAGTCGGTGCGGCTAGGCTTGTTTGACGAAATAGCCAGAAGCAGACGCGCGGATGGGCCAACTTTCCCATGGGAACGTTTCCTTACAACAATAACTCTTTCGGGGTTCCGAGTCTTTTGAGCACCGTTCGCTTCCTGTAACTGCGCCTGATCAGACGCGACACGTGCGCATGTAACGCGTTTCACATGCGCCATATCTTTACCATCGCCCTTCGGCCTTGGGTGACATGGTTTGCTTTTATGTATGTGTTGTTTAGTGCTGATGAATGTGCTTTTTTTATTATTGTACAAACATACCTCTCTCACCGTCAACATATTGGGTGGTGGTTTCACGAATTGGACCGCCCCAATTGAGGAGGCGGGACAAAAGGTGGAATCGCTGCCCAATGCCAGAGTGAAGTGAAGATGATTCGCCGGCTGAGACGGTGAGGCGGAGCGGTTGTATTAATAAAGAAGGCTCCGCCATGGGACGGGGCATGCTGGACGGGTGGAAAAAGTGCTACGCACTGCCGGCTACGCCAGAGTAGGGTCGCCCTACGTATAGTTCAGCATCAGTTTTATTTTTATGTACGAGTCAACTCCATGTATTCTTTTTTGTATATTACTGTAAATACAGTTTTCGTTACCTTTTATTTAAACTGAAGTCTCTGAGCCTCCTCTTCAATTGCTACACGTTTGCCCGCGAGCCTATCGCCGCCACACCAGCGGCAGCCAGCTCCTTCCCAACTCGCCCATGCCGTCTCGGACGGTGCGTTTAGGACGCCGAGCGGGGAGCTGGAATCCCGAAGAAGAACCTTCGGCACCATCGGTCACAACTTTACTGATACTATATGAAAATTTTCTGAAATAAAATGTTGCAGTTTTTTACAGTGTTGAAGCATTGATGTGTGTGATGTTTAGGATGGTTCGGCACCTCTGCTAGTGTGCAGTGGCGCAGAAAACAGACAGGGAGGCGTTTTTACACATTTATGTAACAAAGTGAAAGTTAACTCGAAAAAGACTGGTGTGGCTCTCGTCGCAAGGTACACGATGGCACGCGGGAAAAGAAACGGGTGAGAGGAGTCCCATGCTCCAAGTCTCACGTTCCTTGGCGCGGTAGCGGCGTCCAGGAGATGCCTGGAACAGCGCGGGCTCAACTTCAGCCTCGGGCGCCTCGTTGAACACCCACGCGTGTCGGTTACACGTGGCAGTCCCGTCCAGTACAGCACCGTCTGTGCCGTGCCGAAATGCGCCCGAGCCTCGAACACCGCTGGGTACGGCTCGACACCGCTCGGCGGCCCTTGATCCAGCCAGTGGCCCGAACACTGGCACCTGGGACCTCGGAACCTCGGCCACCCTGGACCTCGCCCGGCTCTGCAGACCTCTGTACCATGGCACGCACCAGGTATCGCCCGGTAGATGCTCTCGCTTGTCCAGGAGCCTGGGACTGCACAGCGCCTGGCCCGAATTCTGCAAGCGCGCCTCGTGCCACCGCGCTCTTCTTTCTCGTTTCTCCGCGCTGGGTGGTTTGCGCTACGTTCAGTGGTATTTACTCATGACATTTTAAGATTTAATAGACACTACGAGAAGCTTTATCTGCAGTATATGACACAGTGAACATTCACAGAGAAATAGAACTTATATGATATTGCCTGTCCACAAGCACATGTGAATAGGCATCTGAAACAGCACACGAGTGCTCATTCTCACTGATATAAGCAGCACTGGAATTGAGATTTTTCATCGTGTTTTCGGCAGATCACACTACCTGCAACTCTCTAGGTGGGTGGGAGGGCGATGTGTGACCATCTTGTCACGCCTTTTCAAGTTTGCATGCAGTAGGTGTTTCCTGCGTAGGAGGCCAATAACCATCGAGGCACAGTTGTTCTCGGATCACTACACATAGTGCGCGTTGGCGTTGGGAATTAGAAATTACAGCACTGTTGATGGACAGCTCCACAGTAAATCAGAAGAGGATGGCACCATTGCTCACCCCAGCTAGTTTCATAATTGTTTAAAATTAGGAGGTCAATTTATACAGGGTGTCAGCTAAAAAGCACCAAGAAATAAAAAAAAAATAGATATAGGCGCTATACATCACCAATTAGCGCCATATTGTCCTGAGCCATGTAGAACACATGAAAATATTTTTTTTCAGTCTGCCAAGCTCGGCAACTAACAAAGACTACTTAATGAGTTACTTATAGTAACTCTAGAGAAAAATCTTCAATACAAGAGTGGTAGCATTTATTCAGAAACATCAAATTTTTCAGTCTTTGGTAAGATAACTCCCCTGAATAATTTTTTCTGGCCTTTCATTAAAGTGCGAATTTAAAAAAAATACCATATGACTGCCGCCTAATGCGCAGTGGTTTTAGAGCTCTCAAATGTAAGTTGAACAAATTATCAAAGGCTGATTAGCGCACGGAGGTCGAATGAACAGGGTATCAGTGACTGCGATGGACGTTAAGTGATGGTAGGATTGTGCCATTAAAAAGAGTCAGTTTTGCCAGAAGAGTGAAGTAATGAATGCGATATCAATGCTCGATATAATATACAAAGTAAGACTAGCGCGGCTTTAGGGGCAACTTGAATTACCATATTTGCACGTAAATAACACGACCACAAATATAACGCGAGCGAGGTACTTTTGGTCTCAATGAAAAAAAGTACATTACGATTATTGAGCGAAGTGATGCAACTGTAAACAGCAATCAAAAGGCGACCACCCGCAAAGCTTTATTGACCTTTGCAGCCATCGGAAAATGCCCGATTACTCTTCGTCGCTGCTCGAGTCCTTGTCGCTGTTGGCAAAAACTGTCGTCATCCGTGCCATCCAGACTGTTCGAGAGGCAGCATTTCAGGAATGCCCGCGACACTATTGCCAACGGCAAAGCCTCCCGAACGTTGTTATCCACCGTGCCACATCACTCACTGATGCTCGCTTCATGCGACCAGATGGCGTCAGTAGGCGATTGCTAGCCTCCAGCCACTGCTTGTATTCTTGTCGTACGAGCTCCTTGAATCCAGTGGATGGAGCTGTGACGTCATTCCTCCAGGAATGACAAGGTCAGTGTTGGACTTGGCGAGCACTTCCTTGACCTCATCGGTCAAGTGGCCTTCAAAGGTATCTAACACAAGCATAGCTCGAGTGTTGAGGAGCGCACTGAGAAGTCTTCCCCGCACGACAAGGACCCACTCCATCATGGATCTGTCCATCCAGCCCTTGTCGTTGCACCTGATGAACATTCGGGGCTTACGCCCATCTGCCGTTCACGCCAACATCACCATGACCCTGGTCTTCTCATTACCCGTTGTGTGAACCCGTACCTCCTTGTTGCCGAGTTCATCAATCACGTAGCCTGCTGGAACGTCCAAAAAGATCGCAGTCTCGTCCGCATTTCCGTTCTGGCCTATGGGGTACTGCCTTTCTCTTCTCATCTTCATTACATAGCGCTGGAACTCAATGAGCTTCTCGTATTCGGCCGGGAGCTTCTGGCAAATCAAAGTTCTTCGGCGAAGCGAGAATCTAGTGCGACCCATAAACTTCTGCACCCACAAGCGACTATCCTTAAAGCTGTCATGAAGCACGCCGGCCTCACGTGCAAAGTCCCTTGCATTAATCTGAACAAGGTCGGCGTTAGCAGGCAGAAACTGGCCGCGACGTTGGCGGACGAATTCTGCCAGGTCTTCCTCGATTTTTGCGAAATGGCCATTCTTCGTTCCACGGAACGCCTTACGAGTTGGTGCGGCTTGAAAAATGCAGTCACGGCACTCCCTCCAGCTTCGAACGGTCGACTCGGTCAGTCCGAGATGACGTGCTGCACTTGAATTTCCCCTCTCTTCGGCCAGCAAGATCACCCGTTTTTTAAATGCGGCAGTATACTGATTACGCCTGTTCATTTTGACAGCCAATGTGGAAGCAAGCGTGAACAAAGCCCAACGGGGAGCTACAGAGCCTGACCGAGCAACTAGCAAAATTATTCAGCAATGGTTGTTATCCACATGATGTCACAGTAGCCCCCATGGCGCTAGCGGCATGATGCGATGGACGCAGCCATATCCTAGTAGTGCGTGCGTCGACTACGACAAGCACGAGCGTTTCCGTACTGGCGATGCTGCCAGTGGTGCTCTGATATGCCCAGCAGGCATAGGCGCTGTGGTTCCTTCCCATGCCCGTTCACTGGAAGCGCAAGTCGGAAGAAAATGTGCTACATGGCGTGACGAATCCGCCAAGTTCAAGGAACATGCGACGTGTGTTTCAAGGACGAAGATTTATAAAGGAAAAAGAAAGGTTTAGAAGTTCACGCTATATTTGTTTGACGAACCTGAATATAGTGCGAGATGCCTTTCTAACTCGCAAATTATTGGAAAAAAATTCGCGTTATATTCGTGCAAATACTGGTATAGTAAATGTGGGCTTATTAAGTAAGCATGCAGGCATGTTTAGGCGTGACAAGACTCGCACGAAGGGAGTGAATGACTACGGCATCCCGCTCACAGAAGGGTGGTACGAGGGTTTCTCAAGTAACGAGGGACTCTGGTGGTACTGATGAGAAATGGCGTCGGTGGGTAGGTCGTCACTGGTTATTTACGTTCCATATGGAACGACCTTCGGACGACGCGTCATGGGTTCGGTTCCCACCAAAGGCAGGTTTGTATTTTCGTCCACTTTAATTCCTTTCTACTTGCTCCACAATTACAAGTAACTTCCTCTCTGCTTTCCCAGGTTTCATTGTGTTTGCTCAATAAGTTGTTTCTAACAAATAACGAATGAGCCCTTGACCCCATCGCTAGCATTGGGTATAGTAACATTTAATTGCACTCTTATGAGAGCTCATGAGATAAGTATCTCAAGATTATGAAACTTTGTATACTATCAAGTGCCTCTGTCAACGTGTAAATTCATGAAATAAGTGTTGAAGGCAAACTAAAAAAAAAAACTGCACTCGCTTCCTCGGAAATATTTTGTAATTGCAGTAAGTTATTGCTGGGCAGTTCTGTCTGCACTAATATGCACGCAGCTCAGCACTTGCACAACTGGACAACTCGAATTGACCGCGTTGTCCTTGCTGGGAGCACGTTGAACGTGTTTATATTTGTGATCGTGCACGAAAGTGTCACAAACAAGCGTAAAAATATAATAATCTCCCCTACTGACAAATAAAACCCGCAGAGCAGCAGAGCCTCTAGCATCTGAAACAAAGCACACCGCAGTCTCGTGTGTGATGTCTAGTTTTGCAGATAAGTTACTGTCAGCTTTTTGACTCTGCTTAAGTGTGAATCATCGCAGCAATTCACTTCTTGTTTACATGAGCTCTCTGCGGTTTCTTCCACTTTAAGCATGTAAAAAAAAGGAGATTCTTACCTGCTGACATGAATCGGGCCATAAGTAGACGTTGGCTTGACAATCGTATTAGCTTGGATTGCTTTGACTTGTTTGTCAATGTTGCCAGCCGGAAGCAAAAAGTTGGACGCTTTAGCCACCTTAGCCATTGACACACTATGACAGCCCGTTCATTGCAAGTTGGTTACAAGCGTTCTCGTGTTCATAACACAGCGGTAGTTAGCCACGAATGAACTAAACAACACATTTTGCATGTGCAAACACGCATAAGATCGTTCGTAATAATTTTAAAGCTAAATGCTCGAATAAACACGCACAAGACAACATAAAAATAACGAGTTGCCCAACAGGTTGACTTCAGTGGTTAATACGCATCTGTGATGAAACCGCCTCTAAAATTTCAGCGCATGTTTTTATTTCATTGGAATAAGGAACGTCTTCAAAAAGCCCTGCATTGGACGTTCTTAGGATAACCAATCGTCCTAGAAAAGTACTGAATGAGATGCTTTCAGGATGATCCAATGAATACCGTCTTGAGAACACATCGAGGACGTCATAAGAGCCGTGAGGACGTTTGTACGATGCGAGTATGACCTCAGGATGTCGAGTGTTGTCTGGGTTTTTGTCTTGTATTGGTTTGAAACTTTCTTCAATCTTGTAATATCTTCAAGCTCTCTCGCCCGTGTATTTTGTGCGCTTTTGCTTTCAAAATGGTATAGACCTTTCCAATAGAACCTTCCTGGGCGCCACCATGAAAGTGCCGCTAGTGATGTCTAGCGGCACTTGGGCTGTCTGCTTGGGCTGTTTGCTTGCCAGGCTCTCTGTCCGAGCATATGCATTCGTTGTGTGTTTCAGCAAGATATTGCTTTTGCTCTTTGTAAACGTCATGGAATCGTTTGGTAGGTTCATTTGTGAGTGTGTGGGATCTGATTAATTAGCAGGAGAGTTGCCATCGCCGTTGTTTTACATGTTATTGCGCGGGCTGAGGCGGGATCAGCCGGGCTGGTTGGTAGCTGCAAAACTGGTAAACCGGGAACCGTGTCGCCTCTTTTTTAGTTACTGTTTTAAGATGGCTCGCCTCATAACAGGAATACTGTTGCTTTTGCTAGCAATAGTGCCACTCATTAAGGCGAGAGCCTTAATGTCTCAATGAGAGTAGCCTCAATGTTTCAGAGTGTCCTAAAAAGATGGTGGTTCCAAAACTATGAAAAATTATCACAAAAAACGATACCTTGAGAAATAAATGACTAATCATGTACACAATTTATCAAACGAACCCTTAATTCAATACGGTCATGACAGGCATAATGAGAATGATAGCCAGGCTTTAAGTCATGCTCATGACTATAACTGAGTTGCCTGTCCAGAAATAAATGAGTGAAAATTGCAAGCTAGTGTTTGTAAGTCACGCAAGTCGTGTTAGAGTGGTTATGATAATAAGATTGCACCGTGATAATGAACAAATCACGATTAAAAAATGACCTGATTTTGGAAAGCATGTAATTAATCACACATGATGCAAGGAAAAGCTTGAAACTAAGAATGCAGTCAAGGTGGGTGTCAAACAAAAGGTGCATGTCGAACGATGTGATATTGGTTATAGTCAGGTTCATGACATGATGTGCTCATGTTATGAGCATGACTCCACAAAAATAAATGTAAATGAAGGAGGCCAAGATGGGTGTCAAAAAAGATGTAGGTCGAAAGACGAGATACGAGTTAGTCATGTTCATGACATGAAATACATGATATGACATGAGCATGACAAAGCAAAAATTAACGGAAAGGGGTCAAGATTGGTGTCAAACGAATGGTGATTGTCAAAGGACCTGATATTGTTCATAGTCACGTTCACGACATGACGTGATATGCTAAGGTCATGCTATGACATGAGCATGACTGCAAAAATAATCCTGCAATGAGGTCGAGATGGGCGTCAAACGAAGGATACAAGTCGAAAAATGTGATATTGGCTATAATAGTGACGTTTATGATGCGATATGCTCTTATGCTATGACATGAGCTTGACTCTGTAAAAATAAAACTTCTGGAAGGGTGTCGAGATGGGTGTCACACTAAAGGTGCTTGTCGAAGGATATGATATTGGTCATAGTCAGCTTCATGACATGACATGATGTGCTCAGGTCATGTTATAACATGAGCATAACTGTAAACATGGGCAGATTATACTGGAAAAACTGGCAAGCCTGTATACCCAATGCCTTATGACTGCAAGCATACCGGAATCTTGGAAGAATGCTAACATCATCCTAATCCATAGGAAAGGCGACACAAAGGACTTGAAAAATTACAGGCCAATTAGCTTACTGTCATTCGTTTACAAGGTATTTACCAAGGTAATCACTAACAGAATTAGTGCCACCTTAGATTTCAGTCAACCTAAGGAACAAGCAGGGTTTCGTAAACGCTACTCAACAGTAGACCATATTCACACTATCAATCAGGTGATAGAGAAATGCGCAGAGTATAATCAACCCCTATATATAGCCTTCATAGATTACGAGAAGGCATTTGGCTCGGTCGATACCTCAGCAGTCATGCAGGCATTGTGGAATCAGGGCATAGACGGGCACTACGTAAGACTACTGGAAGGCATCTACAATGGCTCCACAGCCACCGTAGTCCTCCAAAGGAGAGCAGCAAGATACCTATAAGGAAGGGCGTAAGACAAGGTGACACAATCTCTCCAATGTTGTTCACAGCATGTTTACAAGAAGTATTTAGAACGCTGGATCGGGAACAGGTGGGTATAAGGGTTAATGGGGAATACCTCAGTAACCTCCGATTTGCTGATGACATTGCCTTGCTAAGTAACTCGGGAGATGAATTGCAAAGCATGATTACTGACCTTAACAGGCAAAGTATAACAGTGGGCCTGAAAATTAATATGCAGAAAACTAAGGTAATGTTCAATAGCCTTGGCCGAGTACAGCGATTTCAGATAGCTGGCGAGGCACTGGAAGTAGTGTCTACTTAGGCCAGGTAGTGACCCCTGATCCGAATCATGAGGCTGAGGTGATTAGGAGGATTAGAATGGGGTGGTGTGCATTCGGCAAGCATTCTCAGATAATGAATGGTAGCTTAGCATTGTCTCTGAAGAGGAAAGTGTATAATAGCTGCATCTTACCGGTACTCACCTACGGGGCAGAAACTTGGAGGCTAACTAAGAGGGTTCAGCTTAAATTGAGGACGACGCAGCGAGCTATGGAACGGAAAATGGTAGGTGTAACCTTAAGGGATAAGAAGAGAGCGGTGTGGGTTAGGGAACAAACGCGTGTTAGGGACATACTAATAGAAATTAAGAAGAAGAAATGGGCCTGGGCGGGCCATGTAATGCGAAGACAAGACAACCGTTGATCATTAAGGGTAACAGAGTGGATTCCTAGAGAAGGCAAGCGTCGCAGGGGGCGGTAGAAAGTTAGGTGGGCAGATGAGATCAGGAAGTTTGCGGGGATAAATTGGGCCCAGTTAGCACAGGACAGGGATAATTGAAGATCCATGGGAGAGGCCTTTGCCCTGCAGTGGGCGCAGAGAGGCTGATGATGAACTGCAAACATATGACTACCGGAAGTGGATCGACATGGGTGTCAAACAAAAGGGGCATGTCGAAGAATGTAATATTGGTCATAGTCACTTTCATGACATGACATGCTCATATCATAAACACGACTGAAAAAATAAATGTAAAGGAAGGAGGTGAAGATGGGTGTCAAACGAAAGATATAGGTCGAAAGACGCGATATGAGTTAGTCATGTTCATGACATGGAATACATGACATGAGCATGACGAAGCAAAAATTAACGGACGGGGGTCAAGATTGCTGCCAAACGAAAGATATAGATCGAGAGACGCGATATGAGTTAGTCATGTTCATGACATGAAATAGATGATATGACATGAGCATGACAGAGCGAAAACTAACGGAAGGGGGTTAAGGTGGGTATCAAACGAAAGGTCCAGCTCTAGGGATGTGACATAAGTTATAATCATGACATGACATGATCGTGACTCGACATGATCATGACTCAACATGAAGCCAAACTGCGCAACGGCGTTCGGACACTGACACTAGGACAAGTAAACTTTAACGAGGTGTGATAAAGTCAGTCAGTAAATGCCGCAAATATATCCGTGTAAAACACGGATATACGTAAAAATAGCGTCGTAAAATTTTTGTGGCATGATGTGTAAACCATGGAATATGTGTAGCATTTACTCAATTCTAAAACCAGCGCTAGATAGCTACTCTTGGCTGGAGTTCCTTCATGTTGGTTAACTGTTGGCTATTGTGTGGTGACTTTCTCAGTAATAAATAACGTTTTCTAATACCTACAAACCACGCTGGCATCTTGGCATAACATCAGCTCCCACGGTGCGTGAGACCTGGATTTTTCTTATGGTCGGGTTTCCCATTTATCGCAGTCATGATTAAGAAGCATTCATTGGGGTCCGTTTTCGCAGCCTGGTTCATTATAGACTTCCGTCGAGCTCCCCACTTTTCTTTTTTTCTTTTTTGTGGAGGGAAGCTTCCTCGTCACAGAAGGTACTGAAGCACGTTCGCTGTTCAACAAAACACGCCCGCCTGCTTTGCACTAGGTAGGACCGACCCGCACGCTTGTTCGCTCTGCCTGATTTTTCTATTAACTGGGTAGATGGCCTGTCAAACACGCGAGAGTAAACGCCTTCGTCCCTAAAGTATATATATAAAAGTACCAGCACACACTAGAAGGACAAAATAGGGACTGCCGAGAGAGAAGCGTAGCGTAGAGCCTCCCTCCAACAAACCACAAAGGTTCCGGGAATGTGCGTACAGCGGCTCACATAAGGAGAAGACAGACCGTTTCTTGGCTGCTGCTACAGGCTGAAAGTCAATGAGGAAGTGAAAAGCTCATGGCACAGGCCGGACGCATACAGCAGCAAGGACAAGAGCAATAAAAAAAAAAGAAAAGAATGTACCTTGAAACGCATTTAGCTCTCATGGTTGAAGCGAATCGAGTAGGGAGAGAACTAAAGGAGAAATCTGGGAACTTCGTGCCATATGCTAAGAACGGCACTATATAACTAGGATTGAGGGGGTGATGGCGACACCAGCGTTAGACCGCGTGGGAACATGAGCGGTGCGGCGTTTTGGCACGAGTACGTGAGTGAGTGCGTAGCCGCACTCCTCCTGCGCAACATTGTGCGTGCTGCACAGCTGTTTACACGCAGCATTTCCTTTCTTCTGGTTGTAGGTGCAACCGTAAACAATTCAGTGATGTCCCGTCGATAGGCTGTTCTCAAAGGACATTTTAAACCGCTCCAGTGAGTGAAAAAAAGCGCGCGCACCGTGCAAGCACGCCGAAACGTATGGGCGGCTCGGCGCAACAAACAGCCCAGAGAAGGGGGGCGTGGCTCAGAGACCTTTATCCCGCGCGCTAGCAGACGACAAAAACAAGTTCCGGCTCGCCGGTGCGAGAGTGCCGATGGAAAGGTCTATACGAACATGCCCAAACTGCCACTCTGCTGCAATATAATTTTTTTCTAGTAACGGGGTGGGGGATGCACACAAATCGAGCACACATGAAGTTTCCTGTCTCATTATTGGAACTCGCGTAAATCGTAAAATAGGGAGGAGGGCGAATGAGCATATGTGCCCAATTGTAAATATGATGGGGGGTGCGGTAAGGGCGGCACCGTGCATGTGTGCGACTGCTACCAAACAACTAAAAAAATCGGAGAGCAGCAGAACTCTTTGCTTTAAAGCAAAGATGTGGAGCAACGGTAAAATAAAGAAAAAATGTGCTTGATCCCTCTATCATAGGAATCTATAGCACGAAATTGAAACCTGTCTTCGCGAAGCTACGGAATGCATACTGGCTATCTGGTGAATCGAGGGGCGGGAGATGGCTTGGGTACTGTGAACATGTGAACACGTTACATATAGATATCAGCGGCACCTCGACACGGCACAGGGATTGTCGATAGTTGTACATGAGAGGAAGTTTTCAAGGGACTCACACTGCTCTGGAAAACCTGAAGTGCATGCGCTAGAGCCCTGCGCAAGCTTGCCATACACGAGGATCGTCCGCAAATGATGACGCCTTGATAGAGAAACCGAACGGATTGTCAGCGGATCGTTTTGTGAAAACACAGCCCACTGCAACGAAAGGCCAATCATGTGCTTGCCTACGGCCGTCTTTGCGATCCTTGAGCAGTGCGCGTCGCAACTCAACACACGTGGCCACGCAAGAAAATTTGTGTAGCGGCCACGTTCACACTTTGCCCCTGGAACGCGCCATCACGTCGCCGCCATGGCCCTAACTTTCGGCGGTCGAGACGCGTACACTATCGAAGCGACTGCCGGCGCGAATCATCACGACTATCTGCTTTGCTTTATCTATCGTTCCTAGATGGCGGTACCACCGAAGCGAACCTAAGCGAACCGAGAGCGCAATACAAGAGAGGCGATGTTAATTTAAGAGTAATTTTGCTTGTTAAACACCGCAGTTCACTGTACTAAATACCTTTACTTTAACCAGACGACAATTCAATGTAACTTTCTAAAGGCTATAGAAGAGATATAAGGCCAAACTGTTCCGTACATGACAGATGTTGCTGTGGTGTGTCAGTAGATCACCTAGCTCCTTTTGTGAAATCGCGGTCGTAGGTGGGTTCGTGTCCGCCTGGTTGGAACTCTTTTCAGAGTGAACTGAAGTTCATTTTTCAAAGATCCACTTCCGTTACAGGAAGTATGTCAGTGATTTCTTGGTAGACCCCGGCATAAAATACTTTCGTGTTAAAAACAAGGCATGAAGAGCGCTTCTGCTGTCTTGTTTACCTCCACGGCACATGTTTCTTTCAAGCTATGCAACAACTTTTTTAACACGCGGTTCTGTACCGGCCTAAGTGTGAGGTAACATGCAAAATAGTTAACGTCAAGGAAATAGGAGCCGCCTAGGTTACCCCTATTTTCTCGTTTATCTCTTTCTCTCTTTTTGTTTACTTTCGTGGCAGGCATCAGTACCCGACCTTTTGCTGCATGACGCATTTTGCGTCTACAAGGCAGGTAAGGTAAGTCAACAAAGAAAACAGGTCACGCACAAGTGGTCCCAAACTATGGGGATAGCCTCCTGTGTGAACACTTTCAGCGTAAAAGCAGGGTTTTGTTCACACCCCCTCCCCCTCAACAGTCACCTCAAACCTCAGAACCCCTCCCAGTTCCAACAAAAAAAATCCAGCTGACCAACACGTATCTGCCCGCCCCTCCATTTTCGGTAACGCCATGGGTACGCCCTACCACCCTAACGCCCTACCCTAACGCCCTACCACCACGCGAAATCGAAATTCAGGTGAAACGCCTGCGTGCAGGAAGAGGTCGTTTTTGGATTACTTTTATCGTTATTCGACGTCACTTGAAGCTTCGACCACCCCACACATGCAATGAAAGTTGGGGCACGGCCACTCGATTAGCAACGCACGAGGTTATCCAGCGGCCATGGTTGGGGGGCGATCGGAGATGGTATTTTTGCGAACGCTTTCAAAATCGTCGCACGCGATTTCGAACGATTGAACGCGATTTTGAACGATTTTGGCCAGCGCCACTCCGGTGTCGTCAGCCGCGGGGCGTGGCGACGGAACACCTACCTATAAAAAAATTAGAGAAGAGAAACTGTACCTTTGACAGTGCAAAAAAAAAAAAAATAGGGGGAGCGGTGGCGTTCTAAACTAAAATACAAGGCCAAGAGATGGTGCTGCTTGTACTATCATCATAATTGTTTAGATGCAATATGGTCGTTTTTGTTTCTGGCGCCTACGCCTTTTCAAAATATGGGGGGCGATCGGACATGGTATTTTTGCGTAAGTGTTCGGAATCGCCGCACGCGATTGGCCAGCGCCGCTCCGGTGTCGTCATCCGCGGGGCGCGCCCACGGAACACCTACCTATAACCAAATTAGAGAAGAGAAACTGTACCTTTGAAAGCGCAACGAAAAATAAGGGTAGCGGTGGCGTCCTAAACTAAAATATAAGGTCAAAAGGTAACGCTGCATATACGATCATCATCATCATCATTGTTTAGATGTAATATGGCCGCTTTGTTTCTGGTGCCTACGCCTTTTGGCCTTATTGAGAGCCCCTAGCAGGAAAATTTCAAACTAAAATATGGGGTTAGGTTAGTAGTACCACTCTGCACGCAACTTGATGGAACGCGCCGCGGTTGGTTTTTTTCGCTACCTGTAGCGACTTGTGGAACGTCGAGCTATAGTCGAGCCTTCCGGGGCCCCGAGATTTCGGTGTCGTCAAATTGACGTCAATTCCCTGTCAATCATTTTCAAACCGAGCGTGTCGTCTGCTAAGCGGAGAACGATGCCCGAGGCCGATCGCTCAGCGAACGGTTTACGAACGACTTACGAACACTTTGCGAACAGCGGCCGCGGCAGCGGCTCCGCTTGGATTGAAACGGCGGCTGCGGCTGCGCAATCCCAAGCAACAATTTTTCCACGGCAAAACTTCGGCCCGACGTCTCTGGCCGACTGCAAAACCGTCGGCCGATTGTCGGCAATTGACGTAGGCCCACGGTCATGGCCGACTAGGCCGATTACGCGCCGCACGCCGTTTCACCACTGCCCGACGTTCCTAAGCGCCGGCTTGACGACGGCCGTCGGTCGGGCGCAGACGCTTTTTTTTCGTAGGCATTATTCTGTTTTTTGTTTTGTATATAGACCTATTCCACCGGGCCTACGTCACGAAGATGCGGTGGCGCTGTCGTCGGGAGTTTTGGTTTCGCATGGTAGGCATCCGCCGGCGCGCCTACCGTAGCAGCCGCTGAGTTTTCGCTGGTGCGGGCGCCTCTCATCGCCGTGCAATGAAGAAAAAAGTGTTCACCGATGACCTGCGCCGTGGGTTGGTTGATCAGCAACGCACAAGATATGTGCGATAGGTTTTTATCGGTTTCCTGCTTATGTCTGAAAGGGACGAACCCGCTAATGCCGGCTCATCGGTTATGCGCCAAACATTTTCGTCACGACTAAGCATATGTGTAATTATTTAGCGTTAGTGCGGCCTGTCATTTGAGAGAAATATCATTGTCACAAGTTTGTCAAGTGTAATGCTCAACACCAAGTTTCTTGACATAAACAAAGTGCGGACACAGAGCGATAACGCTTACCGCAAAGCGCGCACGACATTAGCTTAGCTCGATGAGCAGAAGTAATCGCGGTCGCCGTGTATTATTGAAGTGTGGAAGTTATAGATACGTCATACGAATTTCATTCACTCAAGTGAAACAAATATATAAGAGACGTAGCCGTGAGCGAAAGGCCGATTACAGCGATGCGTTTGCAAATCGCTTGAGGCTGCGATAGCATACACCCGATAACTATCTTGGGCAATGCTGTAGGGGTTGTGATGCGCTTTAGATTTTTTTTTTTCGATTGTCAGACTGCTCGAATGAACTACACGCTTGAAATATGCCGCGTCGTTACAGGACTTCACGCCTTCACGATCGGAACTGAGCTTTTGGGCAGAGCCGCAAGCCGCGGTCATGTGTCTTGCTTGCGGTTATTTGAGAGCCTTTTCCTCGGCACGTTATTGCTTTTTTGTGTGTGTGTGCGTTATCACAGCCCTATTTACATAGGCGATAGCGTCACCAATATCGCATGCTTGAGTAGGTATATTCTGTTACATTTGTTTCTGCGCAAGGATTTCGTGTATGAATTACAGGCTTTAGTCCGAAACAGTATTTTTAGCTGAGGCATTTTCACGTCGTATTTAAACAAGTCTCGCTGTTGCAGGTGGCTCATCCTTGCGCTAGTTACCGAATTAAAGCATACGCATTAAGCGATGCCGACATGATAGCTCGCGATCATTCGCATCATGTGGCAAGGTGCTTGTCCTTTCAATCAGTTTCTCACATCTTGTCATAGCTGGGCGTCGGCGCATTCTTTTCTACATTCATTGAATGCTTCCTACAGAGCTCATGCAACTTCATCTCACGCGGCTGCCCCTCGCAAACGGTTGTAAACACGCCGTCGGCGCTCCGACGCCCCGTGCTCGGAGGCAGCTTTCGCACACGCTTCGCCGGCGGTGGTGGCGCGACCGTGCAGAGCCGCGGCAAGCGGTGGGCGGGGCCTCCGCGCCGCGACGTCGATACAAGGCCTGGTTATATCGCCGGTGCCTACCACTGTTTACCAACATGGAATAGGTCTATATGTATTCAATCAAAATATATCAGTTTTTTATTAACATATATCTTGTTTTTATGCGCGTCGTATTTTAGGCTAACGGTTCAGTTTAATTAGAGGCGTTCAACAAGCGCACAAGAACCTAGCACGCACGTAATACGCAATTAAACGCCTCTGATCATCTGTACTCGTCAGCGATTAAATACTTTTCAGTAGTTTATTTGGTGGTAATATGCAAATACGGCTATTTTTCATGCAGCAATATGTTCGCACTGAGCAGCAGTCAATGTGTGGCGCTTCCATTCCAGCAGCTTCCTTTTGTGTAGGCTCCTTTTGTTCGGCCAGTTCTCATGCTCTTGCGCTCGCACCAACTGAAAAATAAATACGATGAGCGAATAATACTGTGCGCAAAGAAAATACACACTGATGTCACTTTTGTAAATTCTGTTAACACAATAGCAAAATAATTTTGTCGTACAGCACACTCAAGAACCATCAAAGGAACTTACAGCCACAATTGGTGCACCGAGATTCTCAAGAGTGCTTCAAGCACCAGAGCAGGAAATCCTTGAAGATCGGCTGACCACTTATTGGCTCAGAATCATCACTGGAAAAAAAAACAAGAACAGTGCCTTAAAAGAAAGGAATATATATGAATCAGACCACATGATTATACGAACAAAATAGCACACACATTAACTCTATGCACAGCGTCGACACTGCGGTGGCAAAGTCACGCGTGCCATACACGAACAGCGCATATCTCAGTCTCGCGCGCTGTCTGTCACGTAATTGCTGCGCTCTACCAAAGTCGAAAACAACAATCCATCCTCACAATAATGTACCAGCCACTTATCGTACAGTCGGCATTTCTCATTTACAGGAACAAAAGTGACCGAATTCGGCGAGGAAAGCGCTAAGTATGACTTTTATAAACGTGCGTCTTACCTGATTTATTAATTTCTCCAGCGTATAGCAAAGTATCCACACTTGCGTTTTGTTGGGGTCTTCATTCCAGTGTTCCCTAGAGAAAGGAGCAAAATAATCACGCATACGATAAGATGAACATATAATAAGAGGAATTACGCACTCCATACTTACTAAAAACGAATTCCTGATTCCTCGGACAAGGGCCGTTCCCTTGAAACATTTCTTTTTCTGTTGGAAGAGTATAAAACGTACGGTCCAGACTGACCCAACAGTTGCACAAATCAAAGCGAGCACTGAGCGAAATCGATCTTGCGCTACAGGATGAGGAATGCCACTTACGCGTATACGGCTTCGGTCGGAGCCGGGACAGGGCACCTGCGTGTCTTGACGGGATAGTTCGCGCTCTATCCGCCTATGTTGCTTTTTGTTAACGGTGTTCATATGAGCATTCAATTCGTAGCAGAAATCTACACTTGCACGCTCACCAGCACGTCCTCGCACTCATGGAGCATATAGAGCTGTGATTTGGCGGGAACGAATTTGCGCCCGGCGGCAGGCGGCAGGAGCCTTTCTCTCCCCCCTCCCCTTGACCAACAGACGCTGTCACGGAAAAAAAAAATCAAGCAAAGACCCCCGTTTCCGCTCCCTCGCCCTAGCTGCTACCTCTCTCGTTCAGCCGCGCACGTTCTGCGGTTCTTCTGTCGCCCGTCTTGGCCGAGGGAGATGAAGTCGTTGTTTTGTGGTGTTTTACGTCCCAAAACCAGTTCTGATTATGAGAGACGCCGTAGTGGAGGTCTCCGGAAATTTCGAGCATCTGGAGTTCTTTAACGTGCACTGACATCGCACAGCAAGGGAGATGACGTCGGGGAAGCAGAAACGAGCACCAGCAGTAGGCCGTGGACCAACCCCACTTTTTTTTTCTTTTCAGGAAGAAGCTCGCATATTGCTTCTCTGGCTGCTCTCTGGTGGCATGCCTCTACACGCGTGTGAGAAAGAAAAAGGCGCGAGAATTCTCCATGCAAACAGTGGTCTTCAGTGCCAAACTGAAGGGTGCCAGAAGCGAATCGAATATCGAAGAATTTGACATGTACTGTTCGGATGTTAAGCAACTGTTTCTACATTTAACAAAGCCACGTTTACATTCCAACATTAATTATCTGAAAATTAAATCTAGACATGTAGCATCAGCTAAATATAAGCGTGTCCTTTGCAAAGAACTCTTCAAAGCATGTGAATGACCAACTCTGGATACGCATCGATATTCGCTCTTGTATGTTTTATGCCTACCCTATGCCGTGGGGATGGAATTATCGCATTTTCGCACTGATTCTGTCTTTGTAAAATGTAGCTGACAATGACAAACGTTAACGTTAACGGATAATGGCCGGTCGATTTGAAGACTGAATAAAAGATAATGTTTGACTCGACATTCGACATTCCCAAATAATCGCACATCTTCGCCAAAAATTCTGTGATTTCATTCCTATGATTATTCGACGTACTGAATCATATCGGTCCTAAATTTGTATTCACGACCGTGCCTGACGAGATCTCTGGGTTAGCAGCCCAGCTTTTACACAGCTACGTTCCTAGAGAACCCAGAAGGCGCATGTTGTACGTCCTCAGAATATTCAGCTGAAATTGACACTTTACACAAGCCTCGCACTAGTCTAAGAATAAAAATCATACTATTCTTGAATAGCACTCAGAACCATGCATAGGCGCATTGACCCATATAGGAGGCTATGATTGTCCATACGAGCGTTTCATCATAAGAGTCATCACTTAAAGTGCAGAGAAGAATCCTCGCTGCTTGCCCTGTGAATCATCGTTCGGTTACTTTCGCAAAAAGGGGAAGAGCTAATAATAAACTTTTGCGCTTGCTCAGCAGCCACGCCTCCCCCCCTCCCCTCTTAACTACTAATTAAGCGATTGACTTCGATCATTTTCATTTTCTTACTGCCACTGACAGTTAATGTGTCACAGTCAGTTACAATTAACACGCCATTTGCATAGCAACTGTTTCAGTCAATTTTTTTCGCAGTTCAACTACGCACAAAGATGTCCATCTCTCTCATAACAGCTAACATGGTGATGGATCAGTTGGTATGCGTTCATATTTACAATAGTGCGAAGACAAAACAGGCGCTGACTAAAATTTGCTGCGTGCGGCACATCCGCACATCAACTATACATCAACTGCCAGTGTGCGGGAGGTTTGCCGCAATTTTTTTTTTCACTTAACAATGGTGCTGGCGAACAGATCAGAATATATTGAAGTCAAGCTTGTAATTGGGTAGTGAAAGCATAACTTTTATTTTCGTCATAAAGATGAGCGCAAGAGTTGAGCGATTAGTACGGAAGTTAATGTGACAGACATATCGGTAAAATAGTTCCTTTATCAAAAACAGCGAAGTGTGAATCCTTTGTAGGCGAATGTTGTTATCATCAGAACGAACTCGTGAAAAGCATGTAACAAATAAGAATGCTTAAATTTAAACTCGTGAACTTTGCATATCCTCACGACGGTGACTTGCCATATTACATGCGTACCACTGTGATTCAGCGTGTTTCAGTGTAGCTTTCCTTGACCCTGCAGGAGTGCACCAATACGAACGTTGCTTATTATGTGCATATCAGCGCACCGTATGGCAATCACTTATCTGCAGTGAAACTGACGTCACTCCGAGACAAGCGCTATAGTTACGCGTATCAATTTAACTACCGTACAAGCGTCACAGGAAGGAAATAGCAGAGATAGAAAGGCAGGGAGGTTAACCCAGTGCAGGACAATTATTCTCAATTAAAGCGGCTGCAGAAATCAGCGTTCCTCTCCGATAGACACTACTGTACTACAGTACGCTACCAAACTTGCACAAGGGAAAAGGCTATTGAAAGTTCGACTAGTTGGAGAGAAAAAAAAATTATATTAAAGTTAGGGAGACTGGTTGTCGACGTGCCCGGTAAGCTCATACACGTTGGCGGCGATGACGACAGAATGTGAGTAGGGCTAGGGCGCCCACCTGCACCATTAAGGTATCGCAGGTAATTGACGACGACGACAGCAAGAACAGTAGCAATTTAATAATAGTTGTGATCGAAAATGCGACCACCGCAACCGGGCTTGAACCTGCGTGGTTTGTGTCATCAGCCAAGCACCATAACCGTGCACCATGCTTGTCATAATGTTATGTGGCCAAATACCCAACACTATACATAGAAAATCACCACAAGTGGCTATGCACAATCATTACAACTACTGATGCAATGTAGTATGTACCTTTATTTACGATATGCAGGTGTGGTCCGTTGCTGCGAGTCGTACTACAGCAAGTTTGCCCGTGTGTCTGCTTGTGTGACGTGATTGTGTTTGTTTTGTTTTGTGTGGTTTTACGTCCCAAAACCAGCTCTGATTATGAGAGACGCGGTAGTGGAGGTCTCCGGAAATTTCGACCACCTGGGGTTCTTTAACGTGCCCTGACATCGCACAGCACACGGGCGTCAACATTTCGCCTCCGCGTGATTATGTAGAAGACTATAAAAAGATTTCAACTGTGAATGCAGCCCGTTGAGCCAATAAATTGAAAAAAAAAGCTATTCCAATCAGCTCGTGCATTTCTTGATACGTTCAAGCGCACACGTAAATTTTGACGATGTGAAATATACTGATCGGTTTTCAATGATTCGCTCGGTTCGTACTGCTACAGGAACGTTTATTTTACAATATTTACAACTGGCTAGATGGTCGATGTTTTCTTCGTTTCTCGATCGTCTCTGAACAAGTTTTCTTCCTCGCTTGCGGCCGCTCTCCCTCCTTCTCTCTCTTCCCGTCGAGGTGCGACACCGTCCTTGACTCGGTGGGACGTGTGTGTGTGTGTGTGTGTGTGTGTGTGTGTGTGTGTGTGCATGCGCTTCGAACTCCCTCCTTCCTTCCTTTTCTTTCATATCCCCTTCCCTTTGAGTGTACCGGTTGACGTGCCCTCTCCGGAGAGACAGTTATCGTGCACTCCCCTTCCCTTCCCACTTTTCCACAACAATAAAGAATCTCTTCTTGAAGCGATGCGTCCGAAACGAGTTTTATGCCCCCCTCTTCGACGGAGACCCCTCAGGCGATGCAGCTGCTCGTAGCCTTCTTGGGGGGAAGCCGCCAAGTTTCGGGGCGCCTATGAGGACCCCTCCTTCCGTGCGTAGGAAACGGAATACACACACGAGTGTCCGAGTTAAGCCGTCCCATCCGCACGGGAAGGGTGCCTCAGAACCCCGCACAGCCTTTCTTTGCCCCGTTGAACGTAATCTCTCCCACAGCGCTGTCAGTGAGAGCAACGTTTTTAGAACATCGAGTCAGAGCAGCTCGGCGTCAGGTGTTCGTTCTGTTAACAATTCCTAAAATGATATTTCCCATTTATATTTCTTGTTTGTGTCGATGCCCAAATTTCAGATTGCGGCCACGCTTGTTCTTGGGTGTTTTTTTTTTCAGCGCTTGTGTGGTACAGTATTTTGGCACGATAAAAATAAAAATAGCCCCACACGACATAGTGAAACTTGAGAAGGACGGGCGAAGAAAACGTTCCGCTAAGAGACTATCACATAAACAATGAAAAGCAATATATAACTAAACTTCAAAATATTCGCGCTCAAATTCAGCTGGCAGTTTTGGCCAGCTTCACTGGATGTTCAGCAAGGTTTATCATTCATTGTTTTCGTGAGACGTCCGTAATAGCTAGGAACGTCAAAAAACTGACAAAAAAAAAAGAAAGGGATATACGATCTGAGGAGGGCGGGGGGGTGGGGGCAACGTCTTAAGTTAATTGCAATGTATCTTATTATTATTATTATTATTATTATTATTATTATTATTATTATTGTTGTTGTTGTTGTTGTTGTTGTTATATTTCCTCTCAATCAAGAAGGCAAAAAATTGCACAAAAAGTAATTCTGCCTGAACGCGTGTCTGTACATGAGCATGCATTTGTTCGAGGAAGTTGAATATATCAAAGACTGGTTCGGCGCGTTGGCCGCAACTGTTGTTCCGACGTGCTGCCATCGTGCCTTGCCGGCGAATCGGCGTCTGGTCTGGAAGCGAGGTCGGGCGGACGCCCGTTGCCGACTTGCGACCGACGTGGCTGGCGGCCGATGTCAGGCCAACCTCTCGCGAACCTCCGCTGGCCGACACAGTCGGCTTCCGATCATTTCCCAAACGTCGGCCGGCCAGTCGGCCAGTGACAAGTCGGCCAATGTTGCTTGGGATGTTGCGTCACAGAAGGAAATGGCGGTCCACTTGGGCGCTGAGTCCTCGCATTGTCGTCGCTGAAATAGGACGCGGAGCAGCTGGAGGTTCGCGATGTATTTGGGGATTTGACAGGAAGTGAATTCCGGCGTCAATTTCGCCTGTGGAAGCGAACAGTACGTTGGCTGTGCGCCGAACTTGATCCCGAGAGAGAGAACAACTTTATTTTAGGAAAAAAAAATCCTCGCCGCCGCCTCCTCTGTTCGTCTGATAGCCTGGAGTTGTTTTTCCAGGCTTGAGTCGCGGTGAACGGTTTCCCACGCTCCAGGCGAGGGAATGGTCAGGAGATCGGAAATCGGGTGCCAAAGAGCCCGTGGAATTTCGACGGAGAGAAAAGAGCTGCGCATGTTTGTGTTCTTTGCTACTGGAAGTTTCCAGCGCGCTGTTTGTAGTGAAGAGTTTGTCGGGCTTTCACAGTTGGGGTGCACCTCCAAAAATGCGAGAAGGAGCTCCCTCTGCCTCTGAGCACCCGCGGGCCGAGATGCACGTTTTTGTGCGAGGACATGAAATCAGCAGACGACGACACGCAATTTAGATATGACGCCACTTACGCGCACGCTTCTTGTTTTTCGCGCCCGCGACACCGCTTAGCGAACCTGCAGAGAAAGATATCGATGCTTAAGAGCGTGTTTACGTCTGAGAAGAAGACAGCACCGTTTTTAAGGAGCAGCTTTCTTAATTTCTCGGGAGAAACATTTTGGCTTTCAGAAGCAGACGACAAACGGAGTACGTCATCATCCGAGGAGCGCGCCGCTTCCCCATTGGCCGCGCCGGCCGTGCTCCTCCCATTCTCAAAGCATTGCTCAAAGCTATCGCGGACTACCCACTTTTTGACGTCAGTGTTCGGAAAGCGTTCTCGAGCGAACAGCCGATCTCCGATCGCCCCCATGGAGCTAGGTTTGTAGTTACACATTACGCGCAACTTGATGGAACGCGCCGCGGTTGATTTTTTTCGCCACCTGTAGTGACTTGTGTAATGTCGAGCCTTCCGGGGCCCCAAGATTATGGTGTCGTCAAAATTACGTCAATTCCCTGTCAATCATTTTCAAACCGAGCGTGTCGTCTGCTATGAGGAGAACGATGCCCGAGGCCGATTGCTCAGCGAACAGTTTACGAAGGCCGACTCTGCTGCCACCGGGCGGAAATAGAGGATAGCCTATTCCGACCGGGTCGTAATAGAGAAACGACTATCTTCACCCAACTTGGCTTGGCTTGGTTGCGGATTGCGGCTTTTTCATGAAATTTTAGTAAGACGGGCCAGGCAACATACGACGCGTTTGCTTGTGCTTTTTTGAACGAAGACGTCGTCGACGTCATTTTGCGCGGTTTTGCATGTGTACTGCTTGTGTGTGATCGCCTCTACAAATTTTTGGGGGCGAAGCTCCTTAAGGCGTGGGTCGTGCGTCCCCGATGTATGTAGTAGTAGTAGTAGTCGTCGCAGTAGGTAGCCACCGGCGCGTGCCTGCCGGAGGGCACGCACGCGCCGAGGGCGAGCGCTCCGGGAGCCACGTGCTCCCCGGCAAACTTGACACTGCCCCGGCAAACGCGAGACAACGTTGGCGCAGGCAGCGTCTCCTAGCGAGTTTCTTGATTGAGAAATACCGACTGCTCGCGTTGGAGAAGCGTTCACCGGCAAAACCTCTCTCTCTCTCTCTATATATATATATATATATATATATATATATATATATATATATATATATATATATATATATATTATAAAGGAGATTTATTGGAGATCAAGATCAAGCGGCTGCCGGTCGAAGGATCTGCCAAGCGCGTTCTCCGAGCTCGAGCTCCCTGCTGCACCGCACGATGCTGCTGCATCTGCGCCGGTGCTCTTCTTCTTCGTTACAATGGCCCCGCGGAAATAAAGGAGCCATCCTGGCGACTTAGGTTTCAGGAGAGACAGTGGGATCACGGTACGGCTTGAGCCGCTGAACGTGAACAACTTCACGGTTGCGACGTCGCATATCAGACGGCGGCGTGAGTGGCTTAACCAGGTAATTTACCGGTGAAGTTCGTTCGAGTACGCGGTATGGTCCGTCGTATTTTGGAAGTAGTTTTGAAGCGAGCCCTGGTGCGCGGTGCGGCACTGAGAGCCAGACGAGAGCGCCCGGGACAAAAGCAGGAGTGGAGTTCTGGGCGTCGTGAAGTGCTTTTTGGCGGTTCTGGTCGTCGGAAGTCAAACGGCGGTCCAGCTGGCGACATTCTTCAGCGTGTCTGGCGGCTTCAGAGATTGGTAGGCATTCTGATGAATCCGGTCTGTACGGCAGAATTGTGTCGATGGTGTGTGAAGGATGACGGCCGTAAAGAAGGTAGAAGGGCGAGGAACCAGTTGTGGCCTGCGTCGCGGTATTGTAGGCGTTGGTGATGAACGGAAGAACAAGGTCCCAGTTGGAGTGGTCTGGCGTGACGTACATGGCGAGCATGTTACCCAGAGTTCGATTAAAGCGCTCCGTAGTGCCATTGGTCGGCGGATGATAAGCAGTGCACGTGCGATGAACAATAGCGCATTGGGCAAGCAGTTCTTCGGTGACCTCTGATAGAAAAGCGCGCCCACGGTCGCTCAGAAGTTCTCGCGGGCCTCCATGACGTAACACAAAACGGCGTAGTACGAAATTGGCGACCTCTTGCGCTGTAGCGTTTGGTAGAGCAGCAGTCTCGGCGTAACGGGTCAAGTGGTCTACTGCAACAATTATCCACCTGTTGCCATTAGGAGTCAATGGTAGGGGTCCATAAAGGTTGTGGGGCCGCGTCCCGCGCGACGCCATGTTTTTCGTAGGAATGTCGCCGCATCCCCCTTTCCCGGCTGGACGGAGCGGGGGCCCACCCGCTTCGCCCATGTGGTTTTAACATAGGCTGCCATTGGGCAGCGAGAAATTCTTAGAACGTTTGCGCGTTCTGGCGTTTCTGGTTTTGGAGATGCCTGGGGAGAACACGCTGGGACTTGGAGAAGTGCGCACGTACTTTTGGGACCCTCCGGCCGACCAGGCCATCGGTCGGATGGCGTGCTTCTGCGAGCCCCAGCGACCACGGCGGCGACCTGCGACCGACGCCCCTGTCTGTATGTTCTTCTTCTATTTTCCTTTTCTGAGGGCTCGCGGTCGCGGGTGCGCTAGCCGGGGTTAGGCTCTCCTTCCTTGCATGGTTCTTTTTGTGTGTTATTGTGTGTTCGCGTGTTGTTCCTTGTTACTGTCCTTTGTGTTCGTGTGTGTTCGCGTTCTGTTAATCGTTATTGTCCTTTCGTTTATATTTAATTCGATCTTTATTCGGCCTTGTTATTGTTTTTATTATTTTAATGTTTATTAAATTACCATGCACGGAGAGTGACGCCTAATGTTCTCCTCTTTAGCCGCGTGCGACGGTTCGCGCTGCCCTGCCTCGAGTCGGGCCGCGGGCCGAAGCGCGCGGCAGCGCGGCGATGGCATGGCTGAGATGGCGAACGCGCGGACGCGACGGCCTCATTCTCTGCTCGTTGAGTGCTCGAACCCACGACAGGGGGTTGCTAGCGGCGATGCCGCTGCTAGCAGTAGTTATTAGTAGAAGTCAACCCCTACATTTTGGCGCCCAACTAAGTGGGGCCAGGGGCCTTGCCCTTGGTCGCTCTAACGACGAGCAGGTGTCGGCAGAGTGGGGAAGTTGTGTTCGGTTCCCAGCGTCAAGTGCGCTTTGGTTGAAGTTGGCCGTCTCTGCCGTGTACCGCCCGTATCTCTTTCTTTGTCTGTCCTTCCTTTTTTCTCTTGTCATTGTATCGTGGTGTGAGGAGAAGCAAATGTCACTTCTCAAACGGATTGGTAACCCGCTTCGAAGTTGTGTGAGGCGAAGCGTGGACGAGGAACGGCGTGATGCAAGTTGCCACCGAGTTGCTGCAGTTTGTTCTTGGTGGCGGAAACTCGTTGGATTTACCAGGGCTTCTGTCATGCCATGGCCGGGAGATTGACCATCGTGTCTCCCGTGCGACGTTCAGGTCGGTGAGTCCAACGGTTTTCTTTAGACTTGGCGTCGTGCGCGTCTTTCTTCAGCAAAATTCAGAACCAGTGAAAGAATAGTTGACGCGCTATTTCTTGCCCGGGTCGCCGAAAGTCTCTTTTCTTTAAAAGTTGACGGCGCTGTTCGGTGCACATGGCCGACTTGCACCGAGGGAGGCAAAGATGGCGGAAAGGCCGCTGAGGTGAACAAAGAAGTAGAAGGAAGACCCTTCTTCCATGAATAGCCCTTTCGGCACCTGTGTCTTCGCGCACGCAGAAGGGGAGAGCGTTCCAGCGTCCCCGCGGCGGGAGAGAAGGAGGCCATTGTGGCGTTAATCAGCCGGCCGGTCGGGGGGAAAGGATGAAAGAGGAGGTCCATCCTCACCGGGCTCTCCTCAGGAATCTGGTTTTTTCTTGTTTGTTGCTATTTTGCTTTTTTTCGTTTGGCCCGAAGAGCGACGTAGTTGACGGCAGAGTGACCCAGGTGTACATAATGTAAATAGTTGCTTTCGCGGTTTTGTTTTTCGCCTCCGGGAGGCGAGGCGCCTGAATGTGTTGGTACAGCACATGGCGCGCGCGCGTAGTATCGCTGTCTTGTATTGCGGCGAGCGCGGGTTTTGGGCTCGAAGCGGCTTGTGTAGCCGTGGCCCTAGAGAGAAAGGGGTTCACTCTGCGCGGTCTGTACGAGCTTGGCCACAGTATCATGCCACCTTCGCGGTTAGCGCCGTGTTTGCGCGCGTCGGCAGTGGCACCCCCCCCCCCCCCCCCCCCGACAGCAGAGGAGAGCGATTGCGCGCCCCTGCGATAATTCTAGCCAGTCGTCAGAGCGGAAGGCTTTAGTTGAAGTTACTGTGCTCTGCGATTTGGCACGGTGCAGTGTGAATGCTCAGCTGTCGCCGTCCCTTCCGCGTCTGTTCATTCCGTAGGCAACACGTTGTGGATCTCCCGTTTCGTTTCGTGTCACGGATGGGCAGTGTGCGTTCGTGGAAGGATTATCCGCTAGTGTAAGGTCATGCGGCAGCGCACTAGTGAAGACCACGATTACATTGGTTACTGCCCGACTGATTCCAGACGGAGAGATAACCTGACAGAGACGTCTTTCTCTTTTTCTCTCTCTACCCCCTCTCTAGTTTCTCTTCGCTGTTCTGGTTTTTATGCTAAGTGTTCCTTTTTGTTTACGTACCGTTTCTTTCTTTTTGGGTTTTTGGTTTTTCGCTACCTTGAGAACGATTTCTAGCCGTGTTGTTTTCTTTTTCGTTAGTTCAACTGAGTTTGGTTCTTGTGCTGCGCGACTGTTTTTGTTTGTTTGTTTCTTTGGTTGTGTTTTTCTGCCGCGCTGATTTGGCGGCCGAAGTCTGCGTGTCCGGAGAGAGGCGGCGTCGACGGCGAGGCTGCGGACGGAGCCGTGGTCGCGGCACTTGGGGCGGCCAGGAAGTCGACAGGGTCGACGGCACGTGAGACCTGCCGCGGCCGGCGTCCGGAATCCGGGTGAAGATGCCGTGGCGCGCGCCTGCTTCATCGGACATTTGAGAGACTTGCCGCGGTTGTATTGTCGCGTTTGTTTCCTTGTTTTGTTTTGGTTTTGGGGGTAGTTAGCGGATTTCGTTGTGTGTTGGCACTGTCGGTACTGTTTTTTTTTAGGGGGGCTTTTAAGGAGGGAGGGATGTGGGGCCGCGTCCCGCGCGACGCCATGTTTTTCGTAGGAATGTCGCCGCATCCCCCTTTCCCGGCTGGACGGAGCGGGGGCCCACCCGCTTCGCCCATGTGGTTTTAACATAGGCTGCCATTGGGCAGCGAGAAATTCTTAGAACGTTTGCGCGTTCTGGCGTTTCTGGTTTTGGAGATGCCTGGGGAGAACACGCTGGGACTTGGAGAAGTGCGCACGTACTTTTGGGACCCTCCGGCCGACCAGGCCATCGGTCGGATGGCGTGCTTCTGCGAGCCCCAGCGACCACGGCGGCGACCTGCGACCGACGCCCCTGTCTGTATGTTCTTCTTCTATTTTCCTTTTCTGAGGGCTCGCGGTCGCGGGTGCGCTAGCCGGGGTTAGGCTCTCCTTCCTTGCATGGTTCTTTTTGTGTGTTATTGTGTGTTCGCGTGTTGTTCCTTGTTACTGTCCTTTGTGTTCGTGTGTGTTCGCGTTCTGTTAATCGTTATTGTCCTTTCGTTTATATTTAATTCGATCTTTATTCGGCCTTGTTATTGTTTTTATTATTTTAATGTTTATTAAATTACCATGCACGGAGAGTGACGCCTAATGTTCTCCTCTTTAGCCGCGTGCGACGGTTCGCGCTGCCCTGCCTCGAGTCGGGCCGCGGGCCGAAGCGCGCGGCAGCGCGGCGATGGCATGGCTGAGATGGCGAACGCGCGGACGCGACGGCCTCATTCTCTGCTCGTTGAGTGCTCGAACCCACGACAGGGGGTTGCTAGCGGCGATGCCGCTGCTAGCAGTAGTTATTAGTAGAAGTCAACCCCTACAAGGTCTATGCCTACGCGATCAAAGGGTTGGGATGGGCACGGCAAAGGTTGGAGCTCACCGGCGGAGTTGGGCGACGGCGCTTTGCGGCCTTGGCATTCGCAACAAGAGCGCACGAAGCTTCGAACATAAGTGTACATTCCGCGCCAGTAGTAGCGTTGTCGAAGCCTTTCGTACGTCTTGAAGACTCCTGCGTGGCCACATTGGGGGTCGGTGTGGAACGAGGAGCAGATCTCTGATCGTAGGGCTCTTGGGATGACGAGCAACCATGCGCGCCCGTCTGGAGCATAGTTGCGGCGATACAGGAGCTGATCTCGAATAGCAAAATGAGGAACCTGGCGGCGAAGCGCGCGCGAAGCGTGGACGTTCGACGTGTCTGAAAGAAGGTTGAGAAGAGATGCAGTCCAGGGGTCGTTCTGTTGTTCAGCAGCAATAGTGTCAAAGTCCAGTGATGACAATGTGGCCTCGCAGACATAGTCATCAGCGGCCTTCGGTG
This sequence comes from Hyalomma asiaticum, assembly GCA_013339685.2. Classification (NCBI taxonomy): domain Eukaryota; kingdom Metazoa; phylum Arthropoda; class Arachnida; order Ixodida; family Ixodidae; genus Hyalomma; species Hyalomma asiaticum. The sequence continues at coordinate 62,678,957 of CM023481.1, read as the reverse complement.
GGAGCGGTGACCGGGAAAGCGCGTCAGCGTCGGAATGCTTCCGTCCGGAACGGTACACCACGCGGATGTTGTATTCTTGAATTCGCAGGGCCCAGCGAGCGAGGCGTCCTGAGGGGTCTTTTAACGTCGAAAGCCAGCATAATGCGTGGTGGTCAGTGACTACGTCAAAAGATCTGCCGTATAAATATGGGCGAAATTTTCCAAGCGCCCACACGATGGCTAAACATTCCTTTTCTGTTACGCTGTAATTGCTCTCCGCTTTGGTTAACGTGCGACTTGCATACGCGACGACGTATTCGGTGTGGCCAGGTTGACGCTGTGCTAACACGGCACCCAGACCTACACCGCTTGCGTCGGTGTGGACCTCGGTTGGTGCTTTAGGGTCAAAATGGCGAAGGATGGGTGGCGTCGTGAGAAGACGGCGCAAGGTGTCGAAGGCGTCGTCGCAGGCAGGGGACCATGACGTGATATCTTTAGTGCCGCCTAGGAGCTGAGTGAGAGGTGATATAATCGAGGCAAAGTTTCGAACGAATCGTCGGAAATAGGAACATAGCCCGATGAAACTGCGGAGTTCTTTGATGGTAGTGGGTTTAGGGAATGCAGTGACGGCTCGTAGCTTCTCGGGATCTGGAAGGATACCGTCCTTGGAGACGACGTGGCCTAGAATTGCGAGCTGACGGACGGCAAATCGACATTTCTTCAGGTTCAGTTGCAAACCGGCGTTGCCCAAGCATGCGAGTACTTGTTCAAGGCGGCGCAGGTGCGTTGCGAAATCTGGGGCAAACACCACAATGTCGTCAAGGTAGCAGAGGTAGGTCTTCCATTTTAGGCCACGCAAAACGTTATCCATCATTCTTTCGAACGTAGCAGGCGCGTTGCAAAGTCCGAAGGGCATGACGGTAAATTCATACAAGCCGTCTGGTGTAACAAAAGCGGTTTTTGGGCGATCAGCCTCTGCCATCGGTACCTGCCAGTAGCCGGATCGCAAGTCTAACGAAGAGAAGAACTCAGCTCCTTGCAAACAGTCCAAAGCATCATCAATGCGTGGTAGTGGGTAGACGTCTTTCAGCGTGATCTTGTTCAATCGCCGAAAATCGACACAGAAGAGGATGGAACCGTCTTTCTTTGCGACGAGTACCACAGGAGAGGCCCACGGGCTCTGCGAAGGCTGAATCACGCCTCGATGGAGCATGTCATCGACTTGTTCTTGGATGACTTGACGTTCCGTGGCGGACACGCGATATGGTCTTTGTCGCAGAGGTGTGTGCGAGCCAGTGTCGATGTGGTGCTCGACGGTCGATGCACGGCCGAGGGTTTTTTGGGAAACATCGAAAGAACGGCGGAAGCGCTGAAGTAGAGTGAGGAGCTGAGACCGCTGGTGAGGTGTCATGTCGTCGGCGACGAATGGGTGGAATACATCTTGCGATGCTGAGTCAGGTACGGAGAGGACGCTCAGTTCACTGACGGTAGCAGAAGACATCTCGTCGGCGGCGGACACAATTCGCGCAGAACCGACCAGCTCAACGTATCCGAGGCATTCGCGGCTCAGCAGTGATAACGGTGATGAAAGGTGATTATAAATGGGCATTGCACTGGAACCAGCAGTGAGGTCAAGAGCAGCGAAGGGCAAAGGAAGCACTTTACGGGTGAAAAACTTCTGAGAGGGCGTGAAGAGGACAGTGCCGTCGGATATAGCGCTACATGAGACTGGTATGAATGCTGAAGAGTACGGCGGAATACGGGTGTCTTCCTTCACGACAAGTTTAGCTGAAGACTGGGCATCGACGGAGGCGAGGTCAGCAAGTTGAGAAAGTTCAATCTCAGCCCGAGCGCAGTTAATGACGGCGTTGTGGCGCGAAAGAAAATACCATCCTAGGATAATGGGGTGTGAGCACGATGAAAGGACGATGAACTCTATCGTGTATAAAACGTCCTGAATGAGCACACGGGCTGTGCAGGCGGCGGTCGGGTGGACGGGCTGAGCACTGGCTGTACGAAGCGATAATCCCGACATTGGCGTCGTGACCTTACGAAGCGAGCGGCAAAATCCGGCATCCATTGCTAAAATAGCGGCACCAGTATCGACAAGAGCGACTGTAGCGACATTTTCGACGAACACATCAATAACATTTTCAGGTGAAGGACGAGGACTTCGGTATGTCGACACTTGCGCAGTTCTTGCCTCGGGAACTGCGTCGTCTAGTTTCCCTCTTCGTTAGATATTGGCCGTCGAGGCATCGGGGACAGCGATCGGCGACGCGGGGAGGGCGAGCGGTGGTCTTCAAAACGAGGGCGGTGATCGTTCTGGGAGCGAGATGGCGGTGGCTCGTAGGGTCCGTAATGCGCACTCGCATCGCGCGGCCAATAGGGCGCTCGTCGGTCCTCATCAAATGGCCGCACCTGGCGGGGGCAGAGCCTCGCGACGTGTCCGGGATACCTGCATGCATAGCATATAGGACGGTTGTCCGGCGTACGCCATGGGTTAGCGACGGCAGGGGTGGCCCAGGAGACGGGAGGAGGAGGGTGGTGCGCAGGCTGCTGGAAACGCCTTACGGGCACACTGCGGGGCACAGTACGGGGCGCCATTGCAGCAACCGTAGCATACGTAACCGGTGCAACCACAACATCCTGCCGGCGGACGCCCTGCTGGCAGACATCCTGCTGGTGAACAGCCGGCAGAACCTCCGCGACCTCCTCTTGGATCACGTTACGGAGAGGAGACGGCAAAGGGCTGGTATACTCCTGGGTGAAGGGGACCAGGGAAAGCTGTCGCGCGACTTCCTCGCGAACAAAAGCCTTGATCTGTGTGATCAACGACGCCTGTTCGGGGTCGGTGGTCAGGCTGCAGAGTGACGCTGCATTCGGTGTGGGAAGTCGCCTTGTCAGAGCTCGCTGCTTTCGCAACTCGTCATAGCTCTGGCACAAGCTAATGACATCGGCGACAGATCGTGGGTCCTTCGCCAATAGCATCTGGAACGCGTCATCATCGATGCCTTTCATGACGTGTTTGATCTTTTCACTTTCCGTCATGGCAGCATTCACACGTCTGCACAGATCGACAACGTCTTCTATATAGCTGGTGAATGTTTCACCTGTGTCCTGTGCGCGTGTACGCAAACGCTGCTCGGCTCGGAGCTTCCTCACGGCGGGCCGATCGAACACTTCCGTTATTGCCCTTTTGAAAGCTGGCCACGTTCGGATGTCAGCCTCATGATTTCTGAACCAAAGGCTGGCCAAGCCGGCGAGATAGAACGATACGTTGGTCAGCTTGTCCGAGTCATTCCATTTGTTGTTAGCGCTCACCCGTTCATAAGACGAAAGCCACTCTTCAACGTCGTTGTCATCGGCTCCGCTGAAGATGGGAGGCTCCCGCTGGCGAACAGTGCCAGAGCACAGGACAGGCGGCGACGGGAGAGTCTGCTGGTCGGCGTCCGGCATGGCAGAGGGTAGCGTCCGAGAACGGAGTTCCAGGATGGTAGAGTGGAACGGTACCCAGCACGGCTCCACCAAATATAAAGGAGATTTCTTGGAGATCAAGATCAAGCGGCTGCCGGTCGAAGGATCTGCCAAGCGCGTTCTCCGAGCTCGAGCTCCCTGCTGCACCGCACGATGCTGCTGCCTCTGCGCCGGTGCTCTTCTTCTTCGTTACAATATAGATATCCACTGGATCTTGGCTTGCAATGAAGTGCCGGTGGGAGATTTCACTTGTGCATTGTGCATAGTTGAACCGTGAGGATTCGTAGCATGCGCGTTAACTAAATTAATCCGGAACTCGGCACGATCTACGATGCACATCCCTAGCTTCGCCCACTCATCATCATTCACTCCGTGGATATGCTGCAATTTTTTTTACGTATTCTGGAGCAGCTTTGTGGTGCTTGCGTTGTGGTCGCTCACTGTGCTCGTCTACAGCTGTGCCCATGTAGTTGGTTGAGTAGGGAATCGATGAACGGTGTTTTATAGCCGCTACTGGAGCTGCTGAACTTCGCCTGGAGTTGCGCGCTCACTACGTTCTCATCAACGTGTTTCGGCGTTCTCTGTGACCCTGATCTTTGATTGATATTGGTGTGGTGTGCACAGTGGTGGCTTTGTGATAATCCGCTCGTGTTTTACTGTACGCGTTCCAAGGAAAGTGTGTTTTACGCTTTTGCACGACGGTTCGACAGCCTACTTCTGGATGGTTTTGCACGTATTCGTTGAAGAGTCGTTGTGAGCGAGGCCGCTGTTCGTGCTCGATGCAGGCGTTACACGATGTAATTTCGATCGCGATCGAGCCCGTGTGCCTGTGTTTCATGATCGTGATGGGCTTATTCGCGCAAATTGCAGAATAGAGGCAATCGCGACTGATAAGTTAGATCGAAAGTGCCCGTGTATCACTGTACGTTCAAACCTAACAAAGCTGCAAGATCGCAAGTTCTACATGAAAGATTGTTTGACTTCATCCCTGACACGTGGTACGTATAGGCGTGTGCGGCTTGAGTTCTACATGTTCTCCTGCCCACGCGTGGCATTTTACAGCGCAAGCTCTTACGGGCTCGGTACAGTGGCCAATATTGGTGCCGTTGGTATCCTCCGGTGTCCGTAACCGCTATCAGCTTCAATGAAGAAAAAAAAAGCTTTCTGTCTTTGCGGATTTACACTCGCCACTTGGTTGGGCAACTTGCATTCTTAGCCAACCAATCGACATGGTAAGAGGAGTAGTGGCACCCATCCCCGACTCTCACCACATGGCTTGACAACTGAGAATGTAGGAGTGGAGTCTCTAGACGCGATATGTTGCCAGCCACCATCTGTGGTTATATCTACGAGGATGTGAAAAAAGACGACAGTGAAAAAAGAGGAAGCAGAAAAAGCAGATGATGGAAGAGGAAGAAGAGGGTGGGAGAAGCAAGAATAGAATAAGGCTGAAAGGGAAGAATGAGACAGCATACAGCAAACGCTAGCTTATGCTGTTACTGTGCTGCATCCTCTGAGCAGGAGCTCTCTATTTTGGCATGATATTGCTGTCTATAGAGCTTAGTACTGGTGTTGCACAATCACTTTGAATTCCTATTTGGCTTGATATGGGTCTAACTTCTTTGTTATGATTGTCCCCTCTACACGAGTTGCAGAAGGAACTCAATCATTGCGAAGAAATTTAATCCCAATGAGGCCTGATTTCAATCAGTAGTGCACGCAGAGTGCAAGTCGTGAACAGAGAGCTTCAAGAAAAGAAAGGGAAGAAAGGCTACTTTAGCTGGAAAGTCTATTCTTGTGTAGCTTGTTAGTGAATTTCTAAGCAAAGCCTGTGTGTGCTTCAAGATCTTCAGCATAATACCAGCAGCCTGTCTTCACCTCCTTTCTGTGGCGCGAGCACCTCCTGCCATCTTTTATTGAGCTTGAAAAAGGTAGTGCACTCTCACACAGTTTACACCATCCTACAGCAGCAAGGAAACTCATTTCAGGATGTGCCGCCCTTCCGTTGCTAGCATTAATTTGTGACCACATCACGTGGGACCACCCTGAAGTACTGACAGGCATTTGACAGTGCATGCTCGCAGATGGCCTGTTCTTGCTATAAATCCATACCTGTTCATCACTAACGAGTAGAAAATCTTAAATGAGTAACACAGCTTGGTGTGACTGATAATGTTTCTTCCTTTCCTACTCATAAATATCAGAATAGGTGACACTGTTTAGACTTTCTGTTTTCTCAAATGAACATAGAGGTGTATGTGTTTGGGAGAGTTACCACTGGTGATGCAAGGACAGTTCTACTGTGGACCTGCTTTGGCGGTTACACTAAAAGAAAAGGGGGTGCCAGCCTGTGCGTCAGCAGGAAATTACAGGAAAACATTAAGAGGAGACCGGGACCCAGTCATTTGGCTTGATGGAATGCCATCAACAGAATTAGCTAGTGCCCAATGGCCTTTTCTTCTCTTTGTTTGCAACAGAACCTAATTTATTATGTAGCAAAAGTAGTTATCATATTAAGTTGGCATAATATGTATTGGCAAAAATGAAAGCACATATTGATGCATGTGCTCTGCAGGCAACAAGGAAGATAAGGACATCAACGAACATTCATATCTAGTTGGTCTTTGGGATATCCCAGAAAAGACGAAGAAGTGTGTCTGCGCTGTGTTCTGGTGTTAGCTAGCTGTCCTGCTATCCTTGCAGAACGTTTCACTGTTGTCTGTTTGCATTGTATTGTGACACTGGTGGAGGTGCTGGGTGTTTGTAACCCTGCCTGATGCTCCAGACTCCTCCTCGGAGTCGCTCACATAGCCCGGACATATTGTCACCTGTTATGACCCCTGTGCACTGCTTCAGCATCGACTGCTAGGGCTTGCCCCAGAGCTTTCCCCTCTCCAACCGCTGCCTTCCAGAAGCCACCCCCATCTGTCAGTGGCCAATTCGCAGCAAGTCACCAGCCCCAGCCACACCATTCCGCAACAGGTAACATTTTAGGGGCGAAGCTCCTTAAGGAGTGGGTCGTGCGTCCCTAGTAATAGGTAGCCACCGGCGCGTGCCTGCCGGGAGGCACGCGCTCGCCCACGAGAGACAACGTTGGCGCAGGCAGCGTCTCCTAGCGAGTTTCTTGATTGAGAAATACCGACTGCTCGCGTTGGAGAAGCGTTCACCGGCAACCCATATATATATATATATATATATATATATATATATATATATATATAGGCACTGCATCTTGACTTGCAATGAAGTGCCGGTGGGAGATTTCACTTGTGCATTGTGCATAGTTGAACCGTGAGGATTCGTAGCATGCGCGAGATGTTATAAAACTAGATGGCGGTACTTGTAGTTGATGATGAAAGATGCGAGATGTTATAATAGTTCGATGACATTTACTCAAGTGTTTCACATTTAATTGTGGGGCGAATTCCACGGAAGAGTTTCACGGTTTACCGATGATTCTTTCCGGAGCTTCGCCCCACTCATCATTCACCCCGTGAATATGCTGTGATTTTTATTCCCCCGCTGGTACCCGACCGCTTTCATGGTATGGCCTTCGAGGACATTGAAGACTGGCTTGACAAGTTTGAGCGCATTGCTCAGGTGAACCAGTGGACCGAGCAGGAAAAGCTTTCCCGCGTCTACTTCGCTCTGGATGACAGTGGGCGTACTTGGTACGAGAACCGCGAAGCTAGTTTAATGATGTGGAATGACTTCTGGCGGAAGATTACCGATACTTTTGGAAGCACTGACCGACGTGAACGCTCCCAGCATCTGATGGAATTACTGGCGCAACAACCCAATGAATCTGTCTTCGTGTTCACCGAGGCATGAAGCGTCTGTTTCGTGGAGCCTACCCAAACATGAGTGAAGACAGGATGTTGTGCTATCTCATGGGAGGCGTCAAGTCGCCATTATTCCCAGGGCTTGTGCGCAATGCACCACTCACCGTTGCCTATTCTATCAAAGAGGCTGTGGCTCTTGAGCGGGCCCTTCATGAGCGACACGGTCGACTGTCCACTAGCCCTGCAATAAACGCTGCCGCGATGGCCTCTGGGTGTCAGAGTACTTTGTGTGAGTTAGCTCGAGAAATTATCGGAGAAGAAATTCAGAAGATTCTGGCACCTACAGTGGATAAACCTGCAGTGTTAGTCGCCGAAATGGTGCGTGACAAAATCAGGCACTGGTTCTCATCAGCCGGCCCTGGGCAACAGCAGCTTCCCATGAATTACGCCACCGCTATCCAAGGCCCACCACACGTTACGGCTGCACCGTCATACCAGCCTTCGACCTGCCACACTTTTGTCGCCGTCACAAGATGACGCTTCAAGACGGGCACCCATTATGCCGATAGAGCCATACCGCCAGCCGTCATACGGCCTTGGTCATTGCTGCAAGACGACACTACAAGACGGCCGCAATTTCGTGGAACCAACGCATGGCGCATGGTCAATAGGCACCAGAGGTCAATAGGTTTTAACTGCAGAGGTGCCGGCCATATTCCGTGAAACTGCTGGTATCGCAACACCTAATTTCAGCCTCTTCGTTCATGGTCTGATGCTCAATGCACATATGACGACTCCGTGCTACGCCGCGACGTCGCTACCCCCTGAATAGATGATTCACTCAATAGGCTTCACCACACGTGTTAGTTCTCTTCAATGGACCTAAAAAGTGGATATTGGCAAATCGAAGTATACCCACAAGACCATGAAAAAACCGCTTTTGTGACGGCAGACGGACTATACGAATTTAAGGTTTTGCCCTTCGGCTTGTGCTCTGCCTCCGCTACTTTCCAGCCCCTCATGGACACTGCTTTCAGGGCTGAAATGGAAAACGTGCTTGGTGTACCTAGACAACATCATCGTGTGACCGCTGACGACAACGTGTCAAGAACACCTTGAATGACTCGAATCAGTTCTACAGTCCATCCTGTTCGCCGGCCTTACCTCGAAGCCGGAAAAATGCCACTTTGGGATGGCAGAAGTACAGTTGGCCATGTTGTGAGCCACACAGGTGTTCGTACTGATCCCGCTAAAATTGCTGCCGTCACACAATTTCCCGTCCGATCGGATAAACGGGCTGTCAGGCGATTTCTGGGCCTCTGTGCCTATTACAGGGTATTTATTGAAGACTTTGCTTGGGCATTGCGTCACCGTTAACTCGCCTCACGAGGGACAGCGTTGCATTTGTGTCGGCTAACAAAGAGAAAGGTGCATTTAAAGATTTGCGGCAATGTCTTCAAACACCGCCAGTTGTGATGGATATATATATGGTTTGAGTTGATCACTGCTTTGCACCTAAGAGGTTCGTTGCCGGGAAGGACGAGGCCATTTGCATTTTTAGGGGTTTCTGTTAATGCAGTAATAAAACAGTAATGATTGTTCCCAGTGAATGTTCTGCATTTTATCTAAAAAGCTTTATAAGGTTATATAGTCCCCCACGCGGAAATATTTTGTAGCACTTCAACGGGTGGTCCGATGTACCACTGACGGGTCGGAACACATGGTGGCAGTGCCGACGAATGTGTCTTGGACACAGGGGCGGACGACAGGGTAACATGGCCCGGCTTGCCGCCGGACAGCGAACGAACGGCCAAGATTGGTCCCAGAACAGCGGTAGAGAGCGGCTGAGTAAGCTCCCAGCCAAGAAAGCCAGGCCGAGAAAGTACAAGCCTGCAGACATGCTTCAGGACCCGCTCCCGACAAGCTCTTGCGGCTTGCAACTGCTCGCTTCAACTCGAACCACGAGCTCCCGTCTTCGTCATTCCTTTTCTTCTTGTCTTTGCTTTATCTGTTCCCAATCTGTTATTTCGCTGCCTCTGTCCGTCCCCCAGCTCACCGGGTGTCGCCTTACTGTCTCCTCGTCGTCGTCATCACCACCACACCGACACTCCGCACAGCACTTGAAAACACTGTGCACCGTAGAAGAATAATGCGTACAACACTACACCAGTGCTTGCCCACGTTGACGAGACGGCCCCTACAATGCTCGACACTGATGCCAGCAATGTCGGCCTAGGAGCTGTTCTTGTGCAGCAGCAGGACGGCACGGAAAGAGTGATTGCCTACGCAAGCAAGACGCTGTCACACACAGAGGCGAATTACTCCACAGCTGAGAAAGAATGCCTCACCAGTATGGGCTATTACGAAGTTCTGCCCATATTTGTACAGCCGCCATATTGAAGTTATAAGCGACCACCATTCACTGTTCTGGCTGACGAACCTTAAGGCCAACTCCTGCGATTTTTCATTGTCCATGGATCTCGATGAAATTTCCAATATGTATTCGCCACGGTGCTATAATAATGTACTATAATAATATATGCCGAACCAGGCGGTTGCAAGTAGTTTAGTTTTCCTGGAAATTAATTATAAAGATCTTTAGCAGGTTCCCCTGCGGGCCACCCTGTGTTTTTGACGTCATCACTTCCAACAGTGCCTACCCGAACTTGCAGGCCTTCAAAAGCAAAACGGCGATACTTCAGCGCTCAAAACATCACTGTCAAGTTCAGAAAAGCTAGCATAACTCAATACATCATCGGATTACCTCACCACTGTCATTTTTCTCGCACCGGCTCCATATTTCTGATGGCGGGGAGGCTGTGACGTCGTCGTGTACGCTGCACGAAGAGCCTACCCGTTTCGGTTTGGTTTTAACACGCCTTTCAGTCAGTTATTTAAAATTATTTGTGTGTTTCTGAGTAAATTGAACCACCCTGGCTTCTACAGGACTATCAGTACCATTGGAAAACATTGTTATCAGAACATGGTGAAAAAACCACCAGAGTTGCCCTTTATTTGATTGATTAGTGATGTTTAATGTCCCAAAACCACGATTTGATTATGAGAGATGCTGTAGTGGAGGGCTCCGGAAAGTTCGACCACCTGGGGTTCTTTAACGTGCACTTAAATTCAGAGTACACGGGCCTCAACATTTTCCCTCCATCGAAATGTAGCCATGGTGGCTGGGATTCGATCCCGCGACCTTCAGATCAGCCGCCCAGTACCATAGCTACTAGATCACCGTGACAGGGCGTAGTTGCCCTTTAAAGATCCTTCCGAACGTTTGGCACGCTGGAGTCTAAGGCTACAAGAGTTCGACATGACAGTGATGCACAAGTCAGGGAAGCAACATACAGATGCTGACTGCCTTCCTCGATCACCGGTAGAGTCAGCTACCCCACACGAAGAGGAAGAAACAGCATTCTTTTGTGTCCTGGACGGAACCACAATCGCTGAACAACGGGAGGACCCTGAGTTGCTTGACCTAATCAGTTACTTTGATGGAAAATCTCAGAAAGCGCCTAGGATTTCCACAAGGGGATTGTAATCGCTTTGTTTACGGGACAAAGTCTTCATCCCTCAGTAAGCGACGACAGCTCGAGGCAGGATGGCTACAATGGAAACGCGAGCGATGCCGCATACGAAACGAAAATGTTGTACACTGCTTATAAGAGACCTCTCATAGAAGAGACACAAACTGCTTCCCGGTACGTGTCTCGTATAGTGGGGTTCAACTGTATTGCCATCCTTCTTTTACAGAGGGTCCTCGTATATTTAAAGACACTGGGCTGAATGCATTGCCACTTGCACTTATTTCTCGAACCCCAGCTGCTATTAACCGGGAAATCGGGTATGACCGTTTCCAAAACCACCTGTACTTCAACACTAATGTACCCACTTCCTACTTCTTGTTTGCTGTATTCATATTTCTTAGAGCCTTTCATGCTGAAGTACCTTGTACGGCATTAAATTGTTGGTACAGTATAGGTGTAAGGAAAGGATGCATGCCTGAACACCAGCTGCAAAATGGACTGTAACCAGCCTGTCTTCAATGTTTCTTATTCTATTTATTGCTTTAACGTGATGTAAAAATCAGTAGTGCATCTATACTCTTGCTCTCTTGCTGAAACAGTTTGTGGAACAATAAATATTGTAATTCATTCACAATGCATATGAAGAAAACCTGCTTTTCTTTATATATACTGTGAATGAATTACACAACTGCCAGCCTCTAACTACAATGCAATGTTCTTGACTTCTCTGAAAATAAACCAGTGTGCATGCCTTGTTTTTCTCTGTGTCTTTATGAGGCCTGGGGTGCAAGTGTACTTGTACTGTTCCAGCCATGTTGTACAAAATACTGGAAAGCAGCATAAACTTCCTTCAGCACAGTACAAGGCATGTTAAAGAAATTGCTGCTGTGAAGACCAATTTGGTAGCAACCATTGGGCACGGCATACTACACCGCTTTGTTTTTCCACCTTGAACATAAGGACAGTCGCCTAAACAGAAAAAGAGACAAGTATGAACCTGTAAGAGAAAGTATTTTCCATATGTGCTCTCTCTAAAGTATAACTATTTCATTTGTTATAATTAACTTCCCATGTAATATCTGGGTTGGATATTGGAAAAATGCTAATATAATTCTTATCCACAAGAAAGGTGACATAAATGAGTTAAAGAATTACAGACCAATTAGCCTACTCCCAGTAATATACAAGCTATTTACAAAAGTAATTTCTACAAGGATAAGAGAAACCCTCGACTTTAACCAACCGAGAGAACAAGCTGGTTTTAGGCAAGGTTACTCGACAATGGACCACAGCCACGCTATCAACCTAGTAATTGAGCAGTACGCCGAATATAACAAACCTCTTTATATGGCGTTTATCGACTACGAGAAAGCATTTGACTCCATAGAAATACAAGCAGTTCTAGAAGCTCTACGACGACAAGGAGTACCTGGCGTATACGTGAAAATCATAAACAACATATACAAAGATTGCACAGCCACACTACTCCTACATGAGAAAAGCAGAGAAATCCCGATCGAGAGAGGTGTGAGACAGGGAGATACGATATCCCCGATGCTATTCACTGCATGTTTAGAGGAAATCTTTAAATGTCTAGACTGGGAAGACAATGGAATTCGAATAGATGGAGAATATCTCAGCAATTTAAGATTTGCAGACGACATTGTACTCCTTAGCAATGATGGAGACGAACTACAAAACATGATTGAAGACTTAAACCAGGAAAGTATTAAAATTGGGTTAAAAATGAATAGGCAAAAGACCAAAGTTATGCTCAATAGCCTAGCTAAGGAACAGGGGCCGGATTCACAAAGCTTTCTCTTACGGGCGATATTCTTAGCTACGAAATCTCTTAGCGACAAGGCATGCGATAGGAAGGGTGCGCATTTAACATATTCGACACTATTGAGGGCAAGGAAGAAACGTGAAAGCAGACGGAACGACAACAAAAGAAAGATGTGTGGTCACATGATAGCCTCGCAGCACTCAAAGCGTCTGGTGTCGAGTTTATGTTATAATCGCGAATCGATCCTCGCTGCACCCCATCTTCCTGTTCTGGGCGTCTGCTACAGTGCCTATGCACATCGCGCTGCAGCGGACGCCCGCGTGGTCAGCGTGAACCCGTGCGCTAGCGCTTTATCAACGACGATAGCTCGAAGAAGAAAAAAAAAGAATGACGCCCTTGGTGACACCGGCAGGTGCCGCCGAACAACACGACCGGAATCATGAAGCCGCAATTAAGGTAAAATATTAAAGGTGGGCAGATGTCACTCAAGGTTTGCTCCTTTCACTGCCATTTCAGATGCATTTTGATGAATATGCACTGCCTCGCAATTGATTCGGGTCGTTCGTACGCAGTACTCTTATTTACATGATAATGTCTTGTAGCTCGACGTAAATTGTTGTTTCGCTAAAAAATCTTAGAACAAACATCGATGCAGCTTTTGAGGCCATATAAAAGCTGTTCGGCTTGACAAACAAGTTCCAAAAATGCATCCTCCACGTGATGTGTGAAATTGAAGCCATGGATGGATTTCAATAAATCCGACATACCGAAAGTTACATATGCTTATAAATAGGCCCACTTTGAATAAATTAGTTATCAGATTTTTGAATACTACAGCTATTTCATGACTCACTGAGAAAATTCGGTAATTTAGGTAGTGTTTGTATCTTTAATACGTTGGTAAGTGCTGCTTTTGTAAATGACGGCGTATGCAGTTAAGAAGTAAGAAAAAGGAGTCCAAGGCCCCGCCACGGTGGTCTAGTGGATATGGTATTCGGCTGCTGATCCGAAGGTCGCGGGATCGAATCCCGTCCGCGGCTGCTGCATTTCGATGGAGGCGAAATGTTGAGGCCCGTGTGCGGTGCGATGTCAGAGCACGTTAAAGAACCCCAGGTGGTCAAAATTTCCGGAGACCTCCACTACGGCGTCTATCATAATCCTTGAGTGGTTTTCGGAGGTGAAGCCCCAGAAATCATAAAAAGCGAGACGTCACCTCCCCCCACCTTTTTTTTTGTGCGCACGCGCAGAAAGAGCCTTCCATAGCTTCCTTTCGTTGCACAAGTTAATTTACTTCTTTTTTATTACGTTATGCCGGACATTGAGTGCTAAGCGCCTTAAGAGGGAGAGAGCGTTTATCGCCAGCGACGTGAGAGCATTGGCCAACTGCTATTGTAAGCTCCTCAATAGCCGAAACGAAATTTTCCGTGTGTGCGCGAACTTCAGACGCCTCTGACATACCCGATTGCTGTTTAGGCATCGCCATGCCGAAAGCGCTGAAGCCGAATTTTTCCGCCACCGAAATCTTTGCGCTTTTGACAGTGTCACAAAATAAACCGTGGATGCTTCGTCGTACCTAAGTCATGCGACAACTGAGGTAAACCTTGTAGCATATAAGACTAGAATATTGCCATTGCTGGAATACGCATGTCCGATATGGAAACAACACACACGCAGAAACATTGCTAAATGTGAACGCGTTCAAAATAGGGCTTTACAATTTGTTTTTAACTCATTCAAACGAACGCAGTCGGTAACGGCGTTGAAAGAGCTGCGCAAGCATCGATTCCTAATGTGCAGGAAAGAATGCGCTTCAACAGCCTGAATGATTCCTTTCCAGATATTGTATGGGAAATATGAAACCGAAATAGCCAAAACATTAATTATTGACACATCACTTTCACGCAGTGGCCCCAGACATTACGTACAGCCTTTGAGACACAACACACATTCTTTTAAAAACTTCTTTATTGTGTAGGCTATCGATGCGTGCAGCAGGTTACCGCACGATGTTGCAACGTTCAATGAGGTTAAAATCCTTGAAAGGGCTTTGCTGAGCGATTTTACCGACTGTACTTAATGTCGTTTAATAGTGTCGGAATAGCAATTTATATATTCGAAAGCATTGTCTTGTTGAGTGTTCTGCTGAACAAGTTGATATGTGTGTCGTTAAATAGCACCTCGTGCACTTATTTCATTACGTTTCTTTCTGAATTTTTATGGTCTTTTTAAGTTCCGTGAAAGAAACTACAATCTCTTTGCATTTTTTATTAACAACTGCATTTGTGCCTAATATTGAAACTCCTGTTTTGGCCTGTACGCCATAGAGTGTCAATAAATAAAATAAATAAAATAAAAAATGCACAACAGAACGTATCCGTGTGTTATTTCAGGTTCCGCACATTAGCCGCTAACGCAAGCAAAGTGACGGTGTGGAAGGGCACAAAGGCAAAGCGTAGCGCAGTCGACAATTATGTTACCTGTTGCACTGTTTCCACATGGTCTCTGCCTCTTCAAAAGACTTCGAAGTGTCAACACAGCACCTACGCACACGCCTAGGTCGTATCTTTCTAAACACGGAGTTATCCTTGAAGTAACGCGCCCAAACACAGTCGATGCGAAACGGCGAAGGCCACAAAAACAAACGACCACAAAGCAAGGCAACGAACTGACCGGTCTTCAAACACACAATGCAGGCTTCCTAAATGTGAGTCCACGGCGGCACACTGACCGCGGTTCCCTGTTCACGAGCACAAAGGCAGAGGCTTCAACAGTGTTCACCGCTCAAATAGAGACACTGGCGATGGTTTTCACAAAACTTTCACGCACCGGAAAAGCGACGGCATTAACAACACATCCCATGGAATCGTAGAGGAGCTCAAGCAAGAAACGTTACCACGAAACAACACCCACATACTGTGTTTACGTCGCCATGATGCTCTTTTCGCCTTAAGAGAGCTCTTAAAAAATACTTCCGTGTTCTTTGCGGTGATATGAAAAATTCTCTTATGTGCGAGGGGGATAATGTGACGACCACCACAGAAGTGCGCGGTGAAAGAAGTGAGTGACATCATTTTAGTGACGTCATAAAATGGCCTGCTGTAGAGAGTTGCCTCGTTCTAACCAATCACATGCTTGGCCTCTCGCTCAAACCGTCGTCTGCTGTCGTCGTCTGCTACGATATTTATGATGCCTGGCGTAGGCTTGGGTGTGATGCACGGCATATCACAACGCGATAACTTCGGTTAGGTTAATATTCCAGCCACAATACGCACCTCAAGGGACGAAGCGGCCTTTTGCTGAGACTCTGACGTCCAATTAAAAAGAAACTAATTTCAAATGCGCGAGTGCAGTCGAGGGGACATTGCACTGCATTAGCACAGGCTTCCGCGTGCATTTTAGGCGCTTGCATTCCGTCCTAAGTATTTGCCATAGCTTTTTCATTTTATTTTACGGACAGTGAATGTCTATTAAACTCAATTTATTTCTTAGTTTATGCGAAAAGTCACACATATCTTGTATGTGCGGATATGTTGAAGCAATATGTTTTCAGTAAATCAGCCTATAGTGTACAGCGGAAGCTGCATTTGGGTGAGCGTTCCTATTGGGAAATAATAAAGACCACTGCAGCTAGAGAAGCTGTAAACGACATAAGGAGTTCGTGAATGGCTGACTGGAGCCTACTGTTCAACTTCCATTCCAATAGTGTGCGACAGAATTTTGTCCGTTCCCTTATGGTGGTACATGTGCGACCAATGCTGCAACGGCAACACAGCTTGTACGCCTTATTGGGAGACGCAACAAAAACAAGCTAAAAAATAATGACCATACACCGCACCGATTTTGGCATCAAGCACCATTCACGCAACTCTTCATTCTTCATCCAATCGCAAGCATTTGCATGCATAAGTTATTTTGCTGCAAATACCCAATAGGCACCTCTAATAACTCCAACAACAAGCTTACTGGACAAGTGCTAGTGGCAAGATTGTCCAATGCGTAAAAGAAAATTGCAACAGCAACCTCAAGGCTGTGAGCCTTGTACATACGCGAAAATCATCAGCCAGCTTACATGGCCATAATTTCTTTTTTTAGTATCACCTACGGCACCCAAATACCCGCCGCGGTTGCCCGTTCCAACGCCACCATGTTGCTCGTAAGAGTGCTCCGGACCACTCTTAGGATTTCCGCTTAGCTACGCTGTTTTGGCGACCATTTTTATTTTGTTCCCAGGCTTCTCAATAGCTCTGTTATGATAGCCACTAGGGATCGCAGCATCGGAACGATCTGGCGATCAACCCTCGGTGCATCATCAGGTGAAATAGGCTTAGATGTCGGTGCTGGGCGGGAAGGCTGGGCAGGTTCTCCAACCCCAACCCAACCCAACCGCTCGAAGCGGTCTGCAGGTATTGGACGCGCTGAGCGCAATCCTAGCAACCCTCGGATAGAACCATGGCCTCAAATCACCAATCATTCCGTGAAGAGGTAAGACAGGCGTCTATAATCCAGTAGAACGCGAGAGGACTTAAATCTCGAATCTCTGATTTCCGTCAGTACGTTTTCTCCAACCGTTTTCCAATCATCGTTATCTGCGAGCCAAAGCTATCACGTCCATTCAGGATATCCGGTTACGAATCAACGATGTCTTCAACACATAACGAAAGCAGCAAGGTCCTGGTATACATTAGTCGTGAGCTTACCTACATCTTCGGACAGTACCACCTCACGATGACAACCAATATGTTTGCATCACCGTAACGAAGAAAAACCCCACGTTTACTTTAGTGTGCGTGTACTTATAACCGGCGGCCCGATTTGATAGAAAAAGACTGGACAACATTCTGGCAGGGGCACCTGGTCCATGGATCATTACAGGTGACTTCAACGCCCACCACCCTATTTGGGGAAGCTCCAAGGTTAACGCGACAGGAAGGCGGCTGGCTTCGTTCGTGTCCGATCATGACCTGTGCTTGCTTAACGATGGGAGCCCTACGTTTCTGCGAGGCGCAACGTACAGCAGCTGTTTAGACTTGCATTCGTGTCACGTCCTTTCGCCTCACGCGTTAATTGGTTTCTAGACATCGAGACCCACGGGAGTGATCATATCCCCAGTTACGTCAACATCAAAGGCCTCTCTGGATGTCATCGATCTAACAGAATCCGGAGAATTGATTGGACTGCGTTCAAGACGAACGTCGAAGACGCTTGTAGCAGCGGCCTCCCGTCAGGTCTAGAGCAAGCTATAAAGGAAGCAGTACAGACGGCGATGCGCACACTGACATGCTCCCCGAAGCGCTCGGAAACGGACGTAGAGTTGGAACGACTACGTACGATTCGTCGACGTGCCGAGCGAAGATATAGACGGACAAAGTCCGTACACGATCTAAGGACAGCAAGGCGCATACAAAAGAAGATACAGCATCGCATAGATAAACTTGAGTCTCAACGGTGGGTAAGGTTCTGTGAGTCTCTGGACCCCCGGAAACCTTTATCGCAAATATGGAGAACAGTGCGAGGTCTGCGTACGCTTCCTGAGCAGCGGTTTCCGTTCAACGCTTTAGCGCTTTACCAAGGTCGACGGGATATCGAGGTAGCCGAAGATTTTTGTATGAAGATTGTCGGCAATGCAGCTTGCACAGGAGTACCTGCTACACAGAACACTCCACAGTCACTGGACTCACGCATGGACCTGCCCTTTACCACTGAGAAGCTGGATGCGGCCCTTGTGTTGTGCAATCGTTCGTCATCACCTGGCCCAGATGGCATCTCCTACAGGATCTTATGCAACCTGGGTGAGCAGGCGCGGAAAGCCTTGTTGGAAACATTCAACGACTCATGGCGAGACGGACATGTCCCCCAAGAATGGAAAACGAGCCGATTGGTTCCGCTCCTAAAACCTGGAAAATCACCTTTAGAGCTCTCGTCATACCGCCCAATAGCACTAGCTAGCTGTGTAGGGAAGCTGATGGAGCGCATGATCCTCGCCAGGCTGGAGTGGTTCCTAGAGCGCTACGAGGTCTATCCAAGTGTCATGGCCGGTTTTCGACGCGTTCGTTGCTCTATCGATAACGTTGTTGACCTCGTAACGTACGTCCAGCACCAGAAATTGAGCAGGCGATTAACCGCGGCACTATTTTTAGACATAAAAGGAGCTTACGACAACGTTTCTCACGAGGCCATACTCGACGCCCTTGAGTCCGTTGGTCTTGGTGGCCGAGCGTACCGCTGGATTCGTGCCTACCTACAGATGAGATCCTTCTTTGTGCAAACCGACGATGGGCCGACATCTCTGCACTACACACACCGTGGAGTTCCTCAAGGGGGCGTCTTGAGTCCCACATTATTCAATTTGGTTATGATTGGTCTCGTGGAACGCATACCAGGTTGTGTACAGATATCGATTTATGCTGACGACATCTGTGTTTGGACGTCAGGCGTAACACGTCCTCAGATACGTGCGAGGCTCCAAAAAGCCGCGACTTCGATATCGACATACCTCAATGAACAAGGTCTTGAAATTTCGCCTGCAAAATCGGCGCTGGTCGCTTTCACGCGAAAGCCAATGACAGCATATGCCATATCTATTAAGGGACAAAATATTTGTTACGCTAGGACGCACAGGTTCCTGGGAGTAACCATCGATCGGGACCTCTGCTGGAGTCCCCATGTGGCCGGTCTCAAGAAGCGCCTAACGGCCACCTCACAAGTTTTCCACTTCCTCGGAGGGAAAACGTGGGGTACGTCAGTGAACGCCATGTTACACCTATACCGGACGCTCTTTCTCGGGTACTTGAGATACAGCTTACCGGTGCTGACTGATACCTGTAAAAGTAACCTACGCACACTCGAGAGCGCGCAGGGCCAGGCACTCAAAATCTGCCTCGGATTGCCACGCTGCACCTCAACAGCGGAAACTATAGCGATTGCCAAAGACCTTCCTGCCACCACTCACATCACTTTGGAGGTGCTTCGGACACACATTCGACACCTTGCTCGTGCTGCTGCCCACCACCTCGCCTCGCTTCCAGAAGACCGACCCGGTGCCTCTTTTTGTAAGAGGCTATCGGCATACCGCGAATGCCTCCCAAAAAATTATACTCCTGCTGAGAGACTTCCGACGCCTCCTTGGTGTTTGGCCCGTCCAAAGGTCCGGCTGACAGTGCCAGGGGTTCGGACGAAAGCGGAACTCTCACCGCCGGTCTTAAAGCAGCTGTCTTTGCTAATGCTACATAAGGACTACAGGAATCATCTTCAGGTTTACACTGATGGCTCAACAACAGCAGGCAGATCTGCAGGAGCTGTGACCTTCCCTGCCAAAGCAGTAGATGTTATGTTCAAGACGTCTCATGGCACAACATCGACTGCCGTGGAGCTTGAGGCACTACGCACCGCACTTTGCGTGATCGATGGGGAGCCACCACAGAAATGGGCCATCTTTACAGATTCCAAGTCAGCCCTTCAGTGCCTTTTATCGGTCTTACGTAGCGGGCCGCAAGACCAATTAGTGCTTCAAACACGACAGCTCTATCACCAATTAACCGACAAAGGCCATGACATCACGTTTCAGTGGCTACCAGGCCACTCTGGAATAATCGGGAACGAGCACGCAGATCATGCTGCGAAACGTGCCCACGAAATTGGAGTGCTGCAAGCCATCCCACTGTCAAGAACGGATGCAGCAAGAAAACTACGCTCGCTTGCGCGTGATATGACGACAGCGCAGTGGAACACTCCTGGCCTTCTACATACCCGTCTACACCGCCTCGACCCATCACTGCAACTTCGAGTTCCGCATGGGCTTACCCGCTGTGAAACGACCGTACTTTGCCGACTGTGGCTAGGCACGTCATTCACGAGAAGTTTCGGCTATCGCATTGGACTGGAAGACAGTGCTGCCTGTGTTCACTGCGGCAGCGAGGAAACGATTGCACACGTCCTCTGCGATTGCCCTGGGTATTGCTCCCAGCGACAGACTCTTGCCGCAGACTTATCACGCCTTGATAGTCAACCGCTGTCCGAGCAAACCATATTGGAATGCCGGAACGATAGTGTCTCGCAGCGGAAAGTCACGAAGGCTGTGCTCAAGTTTTTGCGCGCAACGGGCCTCATGAACCGTCTCTGACACATGCCGTGCTTGTGTGTGTGCGCGAGTTGACCTCTCTCTTTCTCGCTTTCTTCTTTTCTTCCATTCCTTTCCTGTCTCCCTTCACCCCTTCCCCAGTGCAGGGTAGCAAACTGGATATCTTCCTTCCGGTTAACCTCCCTGCCTTCCGCCCATCATCTCTCTCTCTCTTGCTTCGTGAATCCACTTACGAGCCTTTTTCGCCTACGTCGCAAATGCATCACTATCGCTGATATATTAATCGGCAACCCCAGCGCTCGCTATAGCAGCGGCCGATTTTGGAACCACGTCCTCTTACGACGTTTTCTTCGCTTCGTGAATCCACCTACGCAGAAAAATTTCTCGTAAGTGAGTTTTGTGAATCCGGCCCCTGGAATTTAAAATCGACAATGAACCCTTACAATGTGTAAACGAATATGTATACCTGGGATAGTTAATAACAGGAACTCCTAACCATGAAAAAGAAATTCTCCGTAGAATAAGGATGAGCTGGAGCGCATTCGGAAGGAATTACGAAATCATGACTGGAAACTTACCGCTCTCACTAAAGCGAAAAGTATTCAATCACTGCACTCTCCCAGTACTAACGTACGGTGCAGAAACGTGGAGGATAACGAAAAGACTAGAGATGAAACTAAGGAGCGCGCAACGTGCAATGGAAAAAAATGATAGGGGTAACGCTAAGAGATAAAAAACGAGCGGAATGGATCAAAGAACAGACAGGAGTAGCCAAAATTATTATATCAATTAAAAGAAAGAAGTGGACCTGGGCAGGACATGTCATGAGGAGAAAAGATAACAAATGGACAGTAAGAGCGACGGAATGGATACCAAGAGAGGGAAAACGCAACAGAGGCAGGCAAAAGGTTAGATGGAGCGATGAAATTAAAAAGTTTGCGGGCATAAAGTGGAACCAACTCGCTCAGGATAGGGTGGAGTGGAAATCGATGGGAGAGGCCTTCGTCCTGCAGTGGACCTAAACAGGCTGATGATGATGATGATGATTATCCTAAAGAAACTTCTATTACAATATGATGCCGAAATATCCAGTGTGCGTGTGTGCTTTGAGTAAGGCTCTTTTTTGGACTTGCCTGCCCTCTGGTCAACAAAAAGGTACAGTATCATGAGTCGAGTCGGGACAGCACTGACTGGGTCACGTTTTGTAAATTTCCTAACAAGTAGGTTTCACTTACAATGACTGCGTCAAGCTGTGCGCTTTCCTTATGGCAATATAAAAGAGAACTATAAGAAGAGGTATGTGGAGTTAAAAAGACAGTCACAAGATGTGTCTGTGTTTCATCTATAGCACTGTTTGATTTCCTTCTAGTGTTTGGTGCTCTTCTAGTTGACCAACGTGGACTCCTGGTTCAATGGTAGACTGAGTTAAATTTAGGACTGGCTCATGTAAATGGTATCCAGTGTGGGCATGAGCACATGATTTCTTTCTCTCTTCCTTACCTATGGCTCATACACACACATCCATGCAGTGTGCACCTACCTTCATTTAATCTATTTTCATTGATTACCTAGGTGGTTTAGTGACTTTTCTGTACTATTATGCTCTGATATGGCATCTACCTTGTAGAACTCTAAACTTGCGGTGTTTTTTGTCACTTATTTTTTCAGAATTTTTCCTTATTATTCTTCTGACAGCCCCCATCGTGGGGTGGATCGAAGGTTCTGAGCAGGAAACATAATTTCGTAATGTGCTAGTACTCTACCCAGACTGTTGGGGGTGTTTCACTTCAGAATGAAGTACTGTAAGAGAGACAGGACATCTGGTGATTATCCACATGTACGATTGGTGGAAAACTAGTAGATTTACCAATCTTGCTAGAATAACATCCCTGAAATGCTTGCCAGCATTTCTAAAACAGAAAAAAAAACTGACAGAAGTTTTAGGAATGCAATTCATGTAAGGAAAACATTATACAGCTTTCTAAAAGAAACAATCAATAAACTAGTAGGCTACTAAGAAAAAGCATTGGCAGGGTAGTTCATTTGGCATTCGCATTTAGACGATGACAATGATTACGTTTCATTCCTTGAACAACACAATACCCTAAATAGATGGGTATAGCTTTCAATATTGTGCAATAAGTTACAAGTTTCTAATATATCCACCTTCGTGCTGCCATTTATGCTTGGACAAATATGCCAGGAGGAAGGTTGCCCAGTTGACGACAATCACATGTCAACAATGTCAAGCGACTGAAATTTCTTGCTGCTGTTCCGTGCATCAAGAAAACATAGTAAACCAGCTTATGTAGAGGATGAACAACTTTGTATCACATTCTCAGAATTAAATTAGCAAGGAGGGGTTATCTAGATTGATCCCACGGAAATTGGGCAGCAGTTTCCTTCAAACTTGGCAGTTTACTACATCATCAGTGTTAATTAATTTCTGCAATAGCATGGAAAATTGGGCAAGTTGGAACATATGCATTGTAGCAGCGTAAAAGACTGAGACTAAGGAACATAAAAAACACAGGATGAGTGCTGTCTTAAAACTTGAAAAATTGATCTGAAAGAACTCACAGGAAAATGAAGAAAAAAAAACAAGCAAGTGATAACCCGAAATGCGTGAACTAGTCAATAATCTAATTATCACTTTACAGTGCACCTGCTGAGCAAATAGGCAAACTCTTTGTCATATAGTGACAGCAATGGCTGACTGACGCACCTGTCTCCCATTATTTTTATATGAAAGGCTTCTATAACTTCACGTGTTACTTTGCATTTATGTGATGAAAGGATCTTAGCGTCCTCAAAAACAGGCAAACACCCATACGTGTTGGTGTTCTGTTTGATAAGTGCTGCTTTGAATTATTGCAAATGTAGTCACTCATGTGATAGCAGTTGCAGCTGCATGGTTGTCGGAAACTTCGAGCAACCAGAGGACCTCTGTGCTGTAATTTCTGTTCTGTGTTGTTAGTATGTATGGAAGATTGGCTTTAGAAAAAAAGGGGTTTAGTCTTCTATAAAATTTTTGAACTTGGAGGGGGAGAGAAACAAATCCATGATTATGGTTTCTGACACATTTAACTTGTCACAATGTAAACCCAGTCATTGCTGACAACACAGCTATCATGTAGGAAGTGTAGTAAGATGTATAAACTATTTGAAGTAGTGAAGTATACAAATTATGCAAGTTTGTTCAAATGTATCTATTTCAAAAGAGTAAGATTAAACTGTCAAAACACAATGCACATAAATTGTTATTTTTGAAAAGCATCTTTTTTTCCTGCGAGGGTTCACGACTGCTCATATCCGAGCCAGCTACTTCGTTCACACTTGGGCTGCGCCAATTTGGTTCTACAAATGCTGGTACATTTAAATGAACCGTAATCAAGTGCTTTTGAGTTTATCCAGTTCTAAAAGTCCTAGCTGGAGCACCTAAGTATGAAAGTTCATACGTTTTTCGGCGGACAGGGGAAAAAACGTAACAGCCGGGAAAACGCAAGAGTGAGGAAAGCTCCCAAAATGAATGAGAACAGGGCCGCTTTCATTTCAAACAATTTATTTCAGCAAGCTGAGCTATCTAGGTCGCCGACCGATAATCCGGGCAGCCGCGCGGTACCGCTAGTGCCAATATAGGCTTAGTGTGTTAAAACCGGCCGATATTTCGGACGGTTTCTAGCTTTAAATTTGATAATTCGGACTCCGCGGCTGTTGAGCGCAGCGGATGGGCCGCCATTATAGCCTTCGGCGCCCCGATGAGAGAAAGTATGGTCTCAGAGATCGCAATCAAAACTGTGATCATTGAGGTTTAGTTCCAGTGTGACGCGCCAATTTTGGAGTCGGCCCGTCACTGCGATCACCGCATCCTGTTCCGGCACCTCGCGCGTGGTTTGTGATTGCGAGTACGGCTGGGCTGGTCGGCTGGTCGCGTCGGGTCCGCGATCGCTCGATAGCGCTTTCACGTTCCGTCTTCAGTGCTTGTTTACCGTATTTACCCGCATAATTTGCGCCCTCGCATAATTTGCGCACCCATGACATTTAGCCAGCCATGCAAAAAAAAAAAAACAATTTCTCGTATATTTTGCGCTCGCCGTCCGGCCCGAACCAGCTCGCCGGCGAGCGCACGGACAAAATTTGGACAGCCGCGCGGCCGCGCCCCTCGCTGTGCAGGCGAGCGCAGTCATACGCAAAAGGGGCTGCGAGTGCGATGTTCCTTTTTTCGATTCTTTTCTCCGGAAGACCCTAGAGCCCAAAATACGGTCGCCCCGCCACGGTGGTCTAGTGGCTATGGTACTCGGCTGCTGATCCGAGGGTCGCGGGATCGAATCCCGGCTGCGGCGGCTGCATTTCGATGGAGGCGAAATGTTGAGGCCCGTGTGCTGTGCGATGTCAGTGCACGTTAAGGAACCCCAAGTGGTCAAAATTTCCGGAGCCCTCCACTATGGCGTCTCTCATAATCAGAGCTGGTTTTGGGGCGTTAAACCCCACACAACAACAACAAAGTATGGTCGCTAGAATAAAAGCATCGAGTGGGGGCGACGAAAATGGCTGAAGCAGCGATCAAACGCGCCCGGCCCACCTCCGTTGCTCGGAGGCGATAACATCACCCCTATCGGATCACCTGCCGTCGAAGCGGGAAGGAAACGCCCCGCCCGTCTTTAACGGGCATGAAAAGACGCAACGGCGGGAGGGGGGGAGTGTCGCTCGGCCGCCGAGATAGCGCTGGCGCTATCTCGGCAGCCATCAGCGGGCGGCGATTCCTGCAAGCGTGACTAAGACTGGCCAAAGTAAAATCAAAATAACGATGCCCGGGCGGGTGCGGCGTGCCAGATTGGGGCGCATCATGCGGGAACACGCCCACAGTTGCGATGTAACAGCGGGGTATGCAATACATGGGACCCTATGGGAGCTATGCCAGGACCGATGAAAAACAACGTAACAGCCGGGAAAACGCAGCAATGAGGAACGTAACAGCGGGGTTCCACTGTATAAAGAGAGTATTATATAAAAGCCTGAAACATTTATGAATTAGCTAGTTTTAACAGTCCCTGCTGTTTTCCTTAGTCCATTGCAACTAATGCTGCTCTTTGAACTGAGCTGAACAATATTACAATACTTTGCTCAAATGTCGACAGCCACAAGTTATATGTTGACCACTACAGATCTTAACAGTGAGAAAAATGTTTGTAACATTTCCAGTCTGAAAGGCTGTACGAGTTCAACAGATGTTCATTAGGGCGGATATGTTTGTATTTAACACAGCCACGTCAGAGTAAATAGAAGGAAGAAGCAGTGCAGTATAATCTCCAGGTATAACTGCATGGTCATATGGTCAGGACATTACGGGCAGTGGTGAGGACAAATTATCCATGGTCCACACGTAGTCCTTCTACTTGTGGAGCACTTTATGCTAGCAAAAATTGATACCATCTTGTATGTGAGTTAATTTCCAGCTAAGTTGGTCTAAATGGTTAGTCCAGTTTTGTGAACAACCCCAAATCCATTCGTTTTACTATTAAAAAGTAACCTTGCCGTCAAGGATTTTCCTATCCCCCATCATTTTACTCTTATTCTCCACCCTGAATGCTTGGGCAAACACATCAACATGTATGGCATTTTTTGACAGTGTTTTGTACTGATTTAAGCAATTGCAAAACTGTGAAATTATGTGCAAGTTTCTACATCGATCTGCCTTTGGAATAAATGCTGAGGCAGGCTGGCTCTATGCAAAATTTGAAATAGTCAACCACTGTTATTTCTGGGTTTAGTACGTGGCTGTGTACCTTACTTAACAAGGTGAGCTGATAACTTGTAAGTGTACTTATACGACATGGCGCTGGTAAGCCAGCTGTACCACTGATTAAGCCATAAATAGAAAGCTTGTATAATAAACAGGTCGACGACCAAAGTCAAAATAATTTTTTGAGATCCGTGTAAATTCCTTGTTCACAATGTAATGTGTTGGCTGAGCACAAGGTTTTATAAGTATCACTGAGCACACGACATAAAGTTTAGGGCTACACGTGATAAACCAATATGCCAGATGATCTATTGCTTGCGTTACTTCTCATTGAGCCTTGCTTTCAAGGTCTATTTTACGGTCATGATAAGCTATATATTAAAAAATTTCTGCAGGCTTTCATAGATGCCTGTAGAAATTCCTGCTTTCTTCCCTGTGCCCGCTTCAATATATACCAATTTGCAATCAATACAAAGAATCTTGTACACCACTCCCGGAAAATTTTGCCAAGAGAGAGGATCCTCCATATTTTACAAGTGAACATTGAGGTTAATTTCTTGCTTGAACATATGCACAATCTGCCCAACATGTTTTCTAAGACCATGCACAAGCTACAGCATTGCTCACACTACGAATGTGAGGGAAAGCAGCATGCTTCCAAGTTGACTGTGGATCATACCCTTGGTTTTGACGGTAACTGGCAAGTGCAACACAAATGTGAGGTAAATAAGAATACATATCAAACACAGGAAACATGCTTCTCCCTCCTAAGTGATATGTCTGCTGTACTGTGTGACAAAGAATTGCAGTTTCAACAGTGAAGCAGCCTCTTGTTCGACCAAGGCGTGCTGGCATTTTTGTGTGTGCTGCATGGTGTCAGGCTGGTGAAGTGGGCTGACCCCACAGGCAGCATATAGCCTTGCGAGTTGTAGAAGACTTCAGGCCTGTGGGGAGTGTATGTGCATGTATTTGTGTGTGGCTTGTTTTTGTGTTTAGCTTGAGCTCAAGGGTGTATTCAGGATAACCTCAAGGAAGCAGTCCTTCCAGCAACTATGACATACCACAGGACAAAAAAAAGCAGCAGCAGCAGCAGCAGCAGCAGCAGATGATGATGATGATGATGATGATGATGATGAAGCACATGTGTGTGGGTGGTAGCAAAAGGGGGGCAGCTGAGAAAACTAGGCAAATACTCAATTTTTATTTCTCACGACATGCATCTTGTACCACTCTTAGCAACTGTCTTGGGAGTGAGGCCACCCCTAGTTCTGGATCCACCAGTGCTAGGAGTAGAAGTTGCAGGTTCATTCCCTGCAGCCACATCTGCGTACCGAATTATAACACAGGATGCAAAGAAAGAAACAAAGAAGTGCTCGAGCAATTAGATTGAGGTGCACATTAATAAACCACCGCTCTACATTAATTGAAAGTGCTATTATTAGGCACGTTAAGGAAAGGAAGAAAGAAGAACGGACAGCCCATTTGGGACAAGCACCTCAGTGTAATTAATACAGCTTCACTGTTCAACTACATTCATAAAGTGGAAGGGGCGGTGACTTATTTTAGATATGATGCTTTAGTCTGCTTGATTGGTGATATACACATCTGTGGCCGTGATGTGCAGAGTGCCTATGCACTTTGACTTTGCTGTGTATATATTAAGCGAGGTGTTCTGCAATAAATATTTGTTGAATGTAACATTGACTGTCCTGCAAATTTGATGCATTCCCTTTCTCGTCTTTGAATTGCATTTATGTGTTGTTTTTTCAAGACTATGAAAAAACTAGCCCGCAACAAATTCTGATAAGCATCCATGGATTTGTGACGAGGTTTATTCACAGCGCGTCGCTACCAAGGCACAGCGACCGTATGAAGCGGCGAGGCAGCCAGGAGACGCCAGCAACCAGAAGCGCGCGCCGAGCGAGCCCGGCGTTGGCAATGCGGCTGGCGATAGCGGCGCTTCTTCCTCACAGTGACCCCCCGTGCGAAAAGAGCCATCCTGGCGACCTACAGGTCGGGCGGTAGAGGGTCGTGATAGGGCTTGAGACGTGAGACGTGGACAATGTCACGTCCACGCCGGCGCAAGTCGTTAGGCGGTGACAGTGGTTCAATCAGAAAGTTCACCGGGGACGTTTGCTCCACGAGGCGATAGGGACCTTCGTACTTGGGCATGAGTTTTGAGGAAAGTCCAGGCGTGTGAAGAGGCACACACAACCACAAAAGAGAACCTGGGACATAGGTGGTGGTTGGAGGCATGCCATTGTGGTGTTCTTTCTGTCGCTGCTGTTCTTGAGCAGTAAATGGGCGGGCGAGCTGGCGGCATTCTTCAGCCTGTCGGGCGACTTCAGATAGAGGTGGGCACTCGGACGCGTCAGGACGGTAGGGCAGGAGTTTGTCGATGGTGTGCGAAGGCTCTCGTCCATACAGAAGGAAGAAAGGCGAAAATCCCGTAGTGGCTTGCGTCGCGGTGTTGTACGCGAATGTGACGAAGGGTAGGATGCGGTCCCAGTTGCCATGATCGGATGCCACGTACATTGCGAGCATGTCGCCGAGAGTGCGGTTAAATCGTTCCGTGAGCCCGTTAGTCTGCGGGTGGTACGCTGTGGTTGTGAGATGAATGATGTGGCATTCCGAAAGCAAAGCTTCGACAACTTCGGAGAGGAATACGCGACCTCTATCACTAAGAAGTTCTCGAGGTGCGCCACGGCGGAGGACGAAGCTATGTAGGACGAAAGAAGCCACGTCCCGCGCTGCGGCACTTGGTAAAGCAGCAGTTTCGGCGTAGCGTGTCAAATGGTCTACAGGAAGTATTATCCACCCGTTTCCGTCTGGCGTCATGGGAAGCGGGCCGTACAGGTCCATGCCGACGCGATCGAAGGGTTTAACAGGGCACGGGAGCGGCTGCAGGGCACCAGACGCGCGGAAAGGTGGTGATTTTCGACGCTGACAGTCAAGACATGATTGAACAAACTTGTGCACAAAAGTGTACATGCCGCGCCAGTAGTACCTGTGACGAATGCGTTCGTATGTTTTAAATACTCCGGCGTGGCCACACTGGGGATCATCGTGGAAGGAGGCACATACTTGTGACCTTAAGGTGCGGGGAATCACCAGAAGCCATCTACGGCCATCAGGAGCGTAGTTGCGTCGGTGGAGGAGCTGGTCCCGAATGGTGAAATGAACTGCTTGGCATCGCAGGGATCGTGACACCAGGATTGTCGATGAGCCGGAGAGGTAGTCCAAAATGGAAGCAATCCACGGGTCACGGCGTTGTTCGGTGGCGACGGAGTCCATGTCCAGAGATGAGATGGAGTGTGTGCAAATTACTTCGCAGGCCGAGGCTGAAGGTAGAGGTGAGCGGGAAAGGGCGTCAGCGTCGGAGTGCTTGCGTCCGCTGCGGTATACGACGCGAATATCGTATTCTTGGATGCGGAGTGCCCAGCGGGCTAGGCGGCCAGAAGGATCTTTCAAAGTGGCGAGCCAGCAAAGTGCGTGGTGGTTTGTGACTAAGTCGAACGGGCGTCCGTACACGTATGGGCGGAATTTGCCGAGAGCCCATACTAAGGCCAAGCACTCTTTCTCGGTCACGCTGTAATTCGACTCCGCCTTCGTCAGTGTGCGACTCGCATAGGCGACAACGTACTCGGAGTAGCCCGGCTTTCGTTGGGCGAGGACGGCGCCGAGGCCGACTCCACTGGCGTCTGTGTGTACCTCAGTGGCCGCTGTCGGGTCGAAATGGCGAAGGATGGGTGGAGAGGTAAGGAGACGACGCAGCGTGGTAAACGCGGCCTCGCACGCAGGCGACCAGGAGGAAAGGTCTGCGTCGCGTAAGAGCTGAGTCAACGGCGACATAATGGATGCGAAATTCTTGACGAAGCGTCGGAAATACGAGCATAGGCCTACAAAACTGCGGAATTCTTTGATGGTCTTAGGTTTCGGAAACTCAGCGACTGCACGAAGCTTGGCAGGGTCAGGTAGAATGCCGTGCTTGGACACAATGTGGCCTAAGATGTGCCAGCTCACGCGCGGCAAAGCGGCACTGCTTGAGGTTCAGCTGCAAGCCGGCATTTGTTAGGCATGTCAAAACATGCTTGAGGCGAAGCAGGTGGGTCGGGAAATCAGGCGAGAAAGCCACGACGTCGTCTAGATAGAACAAACACATAGACCACTTAAGACCACGCAGCGTGTTGTCCATGAGTCGTTCAAACGTGGCAGGGGCGTTACAAAGCCCAAAGGGCATCACGTTGAATTCATATAAGCCATCAGGCGTAGTGACTGCCGTTTTGGGACGATCGGCCTCAGCCATCGGTACCTGCCAGTACCCCGAACGCAAGTCTAGGGAAGAGAATTCTGCTCCCTGAAGGCTGTCGAGGGAATCGTCAATGCACGGCAAGGGATAGACATCTTTGCGCGTTACCTTATTTAAACGACGGTAATCGACGCAAAACCGAATAGATCCATCCTTCTTGCGGACGAGAACGACAGGAGGTGCCCAGGGACTGTGCGACGGCTTGATAACGCCACGACGGAGCATATTTTCGACTTCGTCGTTAATGACACGACGCTCTTCCGCAGATACGCGGTATGGTAGCTGACGCAGCGGCTGATGGGAACCGATGTCGATGTAGTGCTGTATGTCTGACGTGCGACCCAGGCGAGGTTGGGAAACGTCGAATGAAGATCGAAACTGATGCAGCAGATGGAGGAGGTCCGCACGTTCGGCAGGGGTGAGAGTATCAGCGATAGCACTCGAGAACATATCGCTGGACGTTTCGTCAAGCGCCGAAATTGCAGATGGTTGGCCGGAATCGACAGCAGAATAGTCGTCCGGCACGTCGATCAAAAACGAAGTGTCGATGTACTCTACGAAGCCGAGGCACTCACCAACAAGTAAGGTGATAGGCGCGTGCAGGGGATTGTAGAGGAAAATGTTGCTGCAGCTGGCGACAATGTCAAGCGTTGCGAATGGTACTGGTACAGCTTTGCGGTCCATGAAGAGTTGGGATGGCGTGAACAACACTGTTTCATCAGCGAGGCCAGAGCAGGGTACAGGTACCAAGGCGAAGGTGCCAGGCGGAATATCTGTGTCCTCGCGCACGACCAGTTTAAGAGGGCCATCAAGATCTTCGTGCAATGGTGCGTCACACATAGAGGAAAATTGAACTTCAGCGCGTGCGCAGTTGATTACGGCATGATGACGGGATAAAAAGTCCCATCCGAGGATGACGTCGTGCGAGCAGGCAGTAAGAACAATACAATCCGCGCGCTTCTTCCTCACAGATTGACCGTGCCTGTCATCTGGAACTAGGTCACCATTTTAATAAAATGGTTGGGGCACCTATTCCTTGTTAGGTCCTTTTCAATGGTTCTGGGCTTCCCTGCAGGTTCCTTGCATTAGAACATGTTCAAATGGCTTGTTGAACTAAAGAACAAACCACTGAGTGTTTGTGAGATGTCGGATGAACTGACTCGCAGTCGAGGCATCTATCTTAAAAGTGAGCTGGTTTTCTGTACACGCTGAAAGGGACCATCTCTCTTATAATCTACAGTGAACTCAGTGGAAGTTTAAACAGTGCATGACCTCCCTATGATACAGAAGTATAGTCATCAAGGTGTCTCAAGACCTTGGGCCGTCTTCCCTGAATAAATTACGCCAACGCCTTAGCTTCTGTTGTCAGGCTCGCAGCGATGAAATAGAAGCTCCCTTTATTGAAAATTTAATTGCCTGTAAATGCATCCATGTACATGACGTAAGATATGGACAGCCAAAGCCATAATGAGCTGCACAGTTCAGCGACAGCAAACGGCATGCAATCCCACAATGTCGCGTATGTCCTTGTGGAAGAGCTGTTCAGAAGTTAAATTTCCATGGCAAGGTCAACAAGAACACTTCTGAATAGAGATGGGCAAAGCGGCTCACTTGAGTGAACGGCTCAGAACGGCTCAGCTCACTGCAATGATCCGGTTCATTTCAACGGCTCACCAGCTCACCGGGTCCGAGGGAAAACGCTCTGGCGCGAGCAAAGAACGGTACCGGCCAACACTCGTCGCCGCCGTCGAAACGAAAAGCGGTCCAGGTACTTCAGTTCAGCACGGCTCACCGCAGCTCATTGAGCGAGAGAGCACCACCTTCCGCTCTCGGCTCTCTGAGCGAGAGAACGCACGGCTCACCTCGGTTCACTGAGCGAGAGAGTCCCAAAGAACCACCGCTCATTTTTACTGAGCCGGCTCACCTCGGCTCTCTGAGCGAGAGAGAACGCACGGTTCACTGAGCGAGAGCGAACCACCTCCCGCCCTCGGTTCACTGAGCGAGAGAGAACCGCCGTCCGCGCTCCCAAAGAACCGCCGCTCAGTTTTACTGAGCCGGCTCACCTCGGCTCTCTGATCGAGAGAGAACGCACGGTTCACTGAGCGAGAGCGAACCGCCTCCCGCCCTCGGTTCACTGAGCGAGAGAGAACCGCCGTCCGCTCTCCCAAAGAACCGCCGCTCATTTTTACTGAGCCGGCTCACCTCGGCTCTCTGAGCGAGAGAGAACGCATGGTTCACTGAGGGAGAGCGAACCACCTCCCGCCCTCGGTTCACTGAGCGAGAGAGAACCGCCGTCCGCTCTCCCAAAGAACCGCCGCTCAGTTTTACTGAGCCGCGGATCACTCGCTCTTTGGAAAGAGCCGCTCAAAGATCCGGCTCACTCCTGAGCACGGTGTAAGAATATTCTTACACCGTGCTCCTGAGCGACCCATCTCTACTTCTGAAAGGGGGCATGCATAAAAAGTACTACTTCATCTTCGTCCACAGTGATGTTCTTCACCCTGTAGGTGTGAGTTTCGGTCTTGCCTTTGAGAGGAACATTTGCGTGGATGCCATGATGGTACATTAAACGAGAGGCTATATGTTTCAGAGGCGCGTCCTGTTTTTGTGGATTTTCTGCAAGATGTAGATAGCTCGAGCAGATATGCCACTGGTAAAGAACAGGAGTGTAGCCATTATTCTTACAAAGTGCAAGGAAAATAGCTAGAGCTGCATGCTTCAGCAACTGCCATGTTTGAATCTTCGTGGTTGTGACGGTAGCGATCTTGGCGCACAATATCGTGCTGTCCGCAGCCGATCGACTTCAGGCCCTCAGATAGGAAGCATATAGCTGCGCGATATCGTTATTTCGGCGCCGTGAGTTGACCGCTGTTGGCGCGATCGTGTACCGAGAGAACTTGCTTGGTGTAGTCACTGCGCGCATTTGTCGATCGTGTTTGATGAGTAAAACAATCGCGTCTTCAACATATGCATACGCTTGCAACTGTAGATGCGGCTACTTTCTATGGTTGAAGAAGAACTCGACCCAAATATTTGCTTTTCGCAGCGGTTAGCTGCAGGAACATTTATTTGTTCCTGACTCGAAGTATAGGCGATTAGGTGCAGTGGGTTCCAGCTAGGCCTTTTTTCAGTAAGCGGGAGAAAACTCGAATTTCGAAGTTGTTCATCGTGCCCCTCCCGTTCTGATCTCGCAGTCACGTGCACTTAAAACGTAATAATAACACAAGCAACAAGCATGAACGAAGGACGCACACACACACACACATCTCGTCCTAGTTGCTTCTGCTGTTATCACTTTGACCTATCAACACGCACATCTCTTCGCCCTTCATGCAATCACTTTATGAACGCCGATTGCATGAGACAAGCTGTTAACTGCAACTTGCAGGGGGAGCTCTGGGTCCGTGAAAGGACCTAATATCAGAAGGGCGCAGCCGTGCAAGTTCGTCAAGCATTGGTTAGGGTTAACGCAAGCTTACAAGAAAAGCTTATG
This sequence comes from Hyalomma asiaticum, assembly GCA_013339685.2. Lineage (NCBI taxonomy): Eukaryota > Metazoa > Arthropoda > Arachnida > Ixodida > Ixodidae > Hyalomma > Hyalomma asiaticum. The sequence continues at coordinate 62,644,778 of CM023481.1, read as the reverse complement.
ATTGTCGTGTTTCCTGTGACTCCTAGCTTTTAATTGTACACTGTAAACAAAAATTAGCCGAGATGGGAGTAAATAGACCTGTCCTCTAGCGCATTCCCCGATAAGGGTTTAATATACTCCGGTCATGCGGAGTAAAAGATTTACTCTGCTTGACCGGAGCTATATTTACATCCATCGAGGAGCTTTTGCGGGTAGCTATGGGAGTTCACATCCATCGCGGAGCTCTTGCGGGTACCTATATGGGAGTTAATGTTTACATCCATGTAGGAGCTTTTGCTGAAGCCAGCTAAGCCTAGGCATGGTCCGGGACAATTTCTTGCATAATTTTATTAATATTCGATCTACCTGGGTAAATTTGGTATCCTTTTGGTCCTTTCTCCTTCCGGTCGAGAGTCTTGATGTTTGCTTTCCCATAATCCTGGTTTGTCCGCATAGAATCTCGGTAATCTCGGAAGCCTAAAACCACGTCAACACTCGCTGGGTGGTGGTGCCCCAGCCACTTCATAACAAAATATTTCCGATTCGCACATCACTGTGGTGGTCTGGTCGATGCGCGGCGTTCGGCTTCTGGCTGGAGGAGCAAAGCGGTCACCAATGGAAAGAGCCTTGACACGTTTACACAGAACACTGATCGGCCGTTGCAAACTCACTGCGCACTCAAGACACGTTTAAAAAAAACGAAGTGGTGCTTCACTTGGACGCACTGAGCACACGTGCGTTCTCGTACAGATACAACTCCCACCGACGATTCGCCGAACCAACCAATGCACTGGAGCATCACACGGAAGCACTAAACAGACGCGCGAGCGCGAGCGCCCATACACACACACATCACACCGCCGCAAGAGCGTCGCAACCGAAGACGGCTGTTAAAAACTCCCATGTGGAGGTTGGGACCACGTGAACTGAAACTCCGTGTGGGTAGTATAATAAGGTCATGTCGTTTTTATACTCCGTCACTTAGCAATGGTGGTAAAATGATGTCATGTGCCGAATTCACTCCGCTATGACGGAGTAAATGGTTGGGGCATGGGAGTTTTTTCGGTTGACACGCTGGTAAAAGCTCCCATCTCGGCTGATTTTTGCTTATAGTGTAGAGCATGCGCGCTACTTCGTGCGATTAAAGACGTGATTACTTCAACATCACTTCGAAAGGGCGCTGCTGTTCCGTAGATTGGAGGTGTAAGCAAGTCACCTCGTCTTTTTAAAAGAAAGTGCTGATCGCGCACAGCTTAGGTGCCTTGTTATGAATGTGATAGATCCTCTCCGATCGGCAGCGTTTTCCTGGCGTGGCGCAAGATTCCTTGCGCCGGTTGGGAAAGTAGAATTTGTGAATTCGGGGGAAAAACAGCACAAGAATGATGTCACCAGTGACAAAATTTCCCCGCAGATCGCATATGCTGAAAAGATGGCGTCACGATCGAGATAACTGAGACAACGCGTGTAGGCGACACAGATTCACTTGACATCGAGGTTCAATCAGTTAACTCAAAAGCCGATATAGCACAATCAATGGCACATGAAACGTGGCACATTAAACCACGCGTACTCAGTTTTGAGTCATGCGGCCAATGCATGCTTGTACGGAAGAAACGCGCCTCCATGACATTAGGTGCCTTTTCAGAGCACCAGAAACCCCAGATCGTCAATGTTTCCGAAGCTACGGCGTGTCTCATAATTATATCGTGACCTGTCAAGTATTCCATTATATGAACAAGGAATAGGGATCCCGAAATAACGCATATCTTAAACTTTGGTCAGTGTTGCTTAGTAGGACTCTCCGACCAGATGAATTCTGTTAGGCCAGGCTCCCAAGGGATTTTATTCTTTGAATGGACTAGTCTGGTCAAGGCACATCGGACAGCCTGCTGTTTCTTTGACAAAGATAACTAGTGCATGACTTGAGCACAAAAACGCTTTATCCATGCCTTTACATTAACTAGCATCAGGTCGAAACACTCAGGTGGCTTTTCTAGAATCGTCATCATTAATGCCCGTCACTGAAAGCTTTAACCCACCTTTCACCTGAACAACGTGCCACATAATCAGCGTCATGTCTAATAACATCCAAGGAAATGCCAAGGCATTTTGCTTAATAGCCTGCCACTTCGTGTCCTGTTGCCTTCAGAAAGGGTTTTCCTCCACATGACATGCATTTAAAGGTGCTTTTCAGCTATATATGTATGTTTAATTTTCTTTCAATCAAACAAAGGATACTTACCAGATATTGATCCCTGTTGTAGTACTTGTTTTTGAAATGAAATCTGCACCTTGTGCGCAGTTGTTTTAAAGGTGCCTAGTAGCACACACTGCAGGTGTGCTATTGAATAGGGCTTATTTAGGAGAAAAACAAATGATGCCACAAATGAAGCAGAGGAATTCCAACAGACACATGTGTCCATCATTTTCACTCCACCCTTACTTAATAGTGGCCTTCAATATCCTCATAAGAGGCTATTACCTGGTCCACCCTATCTAAATGCAGCCCAGTAATTACATCTATTAAATGTGATGCAGTAAGTGAAGCCCCAGCTTGACTCAGGGTACGGTATCTTTTTATCAAACAGGCAAGACCACAAGAGACCTGCTCGGTCGCACAACATAAATGCAAGTTGTTCTGGCATTGTTTTATAACAGCAGCTTGCTTAGCATAAACACACTAAGATATTACAGGACAAATTATTTGTAACAAAATAAGTAATTACACATGAGAAAGCACAAATGCAAAGTAGTTTCTCTCCTTGGTCTCTGTTTATCTTGCTCTGGTGAGGCAATCATTCTTGTGTTCAAGGAAGAACAATGTGGCCATTCTTGCTCCGTTTCTTGCCAGAGTCCTCTTTACAACTGGTGATATGCAAAGTACAATGGCAGCCATTCCACTGGGAAAGTGCGTACCGAAGAAACGAAAAAACATACACCAACCATGGGTATGAAACGTTACTAAATCAGGGATTCTGTCAGTCAGTGTATTATTTTGCGTTTGTTCTTTACACCTGGTCTTGTTTCCTTGCACTTTTACTATGCCAACGAAAGTGCTTCTTTGGTCTGTGTTGCACAACATGGATAGACTAGTACAATGATTATCACTGTGCCCCGGGAATCAACTAAGTCAGTCACGGAGAAAAAAAATGGTATAAACATGCCTTTATTTTAAGGCCTGCAAGAATGTCAAATCCCAGTTCAAATCTGACAGGTATCAGACAAATGCATTTTTTCGACTGTGGGTGAATCACAAAATTTAGTATCTCATAATTTTGTTTGGATCGAGTGAAGCAGCACAGGCACATTAACTTATTTACTACACGGCAGTAATTGGTTTCTTTCCACAGCTAACGTAAAGGAGCGAATCATGACCAAGAAATTCCATAAAGAAGCCTGGTCGCCATTGAAATTGGCCACATAACAATGACATTAAACTCTTATTTATTGATTTAAACATACTATTAACCTACATCTGTGGGTCATTACAGGGAAAGAATACATCAGTAAGAATTGATACATAAGGAACACTATAGTATACAAGAAAAAAATCAATATCATCAAGTGGCATGAAAAGATACAAAGAACATAAACAGACAAATGAACGAATTTCATGGAATTAACTATCAAGAGAACTTTCAAGCGCCTTTACATCAGTGCACTCAGCAATATGTTCAGGCAATCCATTCCATCTTTCCATAACATCAGGAAAAAACGAATACAGAAAGACGTTCGTGTGTATGGCATAAGGTCTGGTGGCTGCATTGTGATTTATTCTCTAGCTAAGTATTCCAGGTGCTCGTATGTACACGCTTTTATCAATATTTATTATCCTTGCGAATCTGAAATAATAATTTCAGTCTGCTTCTTTGTCGCCTAATTTCTAGTAACTCCAGGTTACACGGACTTAGGATGTCGGTGACTCAGTCTGATTTTTTGTACCTGGAACATATGAATCGTGCTGCCAGTCACTAAAAGTGTAGATATCAGCTTTTTCATGCCGAAACAAAAATGCACGTGTCGGGGACGATGTCGAACAATCTTTCATGCAAAGTTTTAGATCTCGCATCTTTGTTAGGCTTGAATGTACAATGTGACATAGGCACTTTCGATCGGGATCGAACTTATCTGCGGTTTGCGCGAATAAGCCCATCGCGGTCAAGAATCACGGGAACACGGGCTCGATCGCGATCGAAATTACATCGCGTGACCCCCTTCACTGCTTAATCGGGAACGAACAGTGGCATCGCTGGCCGCGCATTCTTCGACGAATACGCGCAAAACAGTCCAGAAGCTGGTTGTCGAACGCTCGTGCAAAGCGGAATCATACTTTGCTTGAAACGCTTACAATAAAATTGGTACACGAGTGGATTAATACATATTCACTACGGCGCACGCATGCGCATATCATCCACATATCAAGAAATGATCAAGGTTCATAAAGGAGCACAAATGACGAGACCGTAGTGACCGCTATTCCAGGCGAAGCTCAGTAGCAGTCCCAAATAAACAGCATAGAACGATTCACTACTCAAACAACCACAGTGAGAATTGCCAAGACCACCACGCACACGCCACAAACAGCCCTGCTCCATCACAAAATAAGTAAATAAAGTGTACAGGCGATCAAAAAACGCGACGTGAGCAATGCAGGTTGCCTGGCCCGTCTTACTAAAATTAGTAAGTAGCGGCGGCGCTGCCATCGCCCAATCTACCCAGGTGCTTAGGGGTCTGTGGAAAGGGGTAATCGTACCGGGTCTTACATTTGGGAACTCAGTGGTGTGCATGAGGCCAGAGATACATTCAGGAATGGATGTGAATCGAAGAGCTGTGGGATGCCTCGCGTTGGGTGCTCACGGGAAAACGACAAACGAGGCTGTAAAGGGCGATATGGGATGGGCGAGTTTTGAGGCAAGGGAAGCGCAGAGCAAAGTAAAGTTTGAAGAAAGGCTTAGGAATATGAAAGAGAGTAGGTGGGCAGTGAAGGTGTTCCGCTATTTATATAGAAAGAGCGTTGACACGCAGTGGAGAAAGAGAACTAGGAGGCTCACCAGTAAATATACGGCTCTAAGAGAACTGACAACAAAGAGTGTAAAGGGAAAAGTCAGAGAGGCGGAGAAGATTTACTGGAGGGCAGCGATGGAAAAAAAACCGACTCTGAATAACTACCCAGAGGGCAAAAACGAAATAAAGAGGGAGGCATTTTATGATAATTCAAGAGGAAGCGCTTTATTGTTTGAAGCGAGATCGGGTTGCCTTAGAACGCGTATTTATAAAGCGAAATTCAGTAAAGAAGAAGAAAAATGCACATGCTGTGATGAAGATAGGGAAACGACGGAGCATGTTCTGAATGAATGCGGAAATATCCACCCAGGTGTACGTTTGGGCACCACCCTACATGAAGCCGTGGGTTTTAGGGCGAACAACGGGAAGCTGAACATAGCCGATATTGAAATAAGTAAGAGACGGTTAGAATACTGGTGGTAGAAAACTAGAGAGAACGGACAAAAATAATTATAGGGAAAAATATGGACTTTCTGCCATTAGGGGCAGGGAACTGGGCTGTGAATTTCCGTTTTTGCTATAGTATGATCGATTTGATTGAAGTAGATTTAAAAGGCATGAGGAAAATTTAAAGAGAGAGAGAAAAAAAAAGTTCTTAAATTTTCTTACGAGCCTGGTGGCGCACATGTCACCACCCCGTTACAAAGGGGACGCTCATAGCATCCATCCATCCATCCATCCATCCATCCATCCTACCCAGGTTTGCTCGGCGGCATGGTAGCCTCTGTAGTCGGCATCTCTGTTTTGGTCGCGAAATGGCAAAAAGACAACATTTAAACCATTGTTACGCGCCAGGTTGCACAACTGGATATCCGTGTATGCAACGAAGTCGCAAGTTATCCCTTTTTAAGGCCCCGAAAGACGTGAAATCTTGTGATTTCTGTGGTCTTCTGTACCCTTCTCCGAAACTTTTTGTCTTTATTAGTGAACTTGAAGACACTTTCACTGGTTGTTTTAGTAAGAGTGGCTTACACAAAAATAGCATCTTGGATGTCCTGGCAGTGATCAACAGGAGAAGCATTGGGGGTGTTGGTTGCAACGAATATTGCAAGTCATTAACTGCTAAGTTGATCAGCTTTTACGTGGTCACACGTATGCATTTCTATATAAAGGGCCTTAACAAGTCGCGGGTTGAGAAACAAAGAAGCGCACAACAGCACCTGAAATTTAGGCCATAAATTGCTGCATTGGTATAAAAAGGATGTCAGTTTTCGTGCATATTTTATTGCACTCTTAAATTTTTAAAGGGGCACCAAGAAGAGAGATGATTTTCCGAGAAGAGGTTTGTAAGCAATAAAACATGCAAATTCTGACGCGAGATCTGAAAATAAAATTTGATCTTGAATCTTTTTGTAGTAATAAACCCATGATGGTTAATTTAGCAGCTTTAGGGTTCTCAGAGCACAATTACTCGAACTAAGCCGATTCACTGTTCCGCTTTAGAGTCGGTTTAAACGATTTTGCAACGATAATAACATCTTTTTTTTATTTAAATGCATTTTAGAAAGACAATCTAAGCTCTACCATTCTGTTTTGTTTTATGTTATGTTGTGTATCCTGGCTCTATAATTTTATGCCTTTTATAATTTTAATTGCAAATATATTGTTTGTGTAAGTATGCGAACCTTGTATTTTTACGTTATCAATTGTTAATACGACTTTGCTTTGCAGTGATGTTGCTTATTTAAACTCTCGAAATCTTGCACTGCTATGTTTCAATGAAGGCGTTTTTCTGCAGTATTACGTATGTGTATTTTTGTGGGTCCTACAGCAATAAATGCATTCCCATGTTAAAATGAAAGAGAGCTTTGGAAAAACTCTGCTGTTCTTCAGACAGTGACAACGTCAATAAAGCCTGCTTTTGTTGTGAGTGAACGCAACCACAAGCAACGCGCCTTTATTTGACTTCAACATTGGTGTTTTACGTGGAACGGGCGAGGAGTTCTTCGTCTTATGTGCAACACGTTCCTTTTTTTTTCGAGGGGGAGGGGATGAGGGAGGCTTCCGGTGTGTACCGGCTAGCTGGTTTCTCGTGTATGTGTACACTGTAAAAAAGGGGGGCAAACGCGCTCGTTATGCGGTACCATGTGCTACGCTATTTCGAGCTGCAATACAGCCGGCGGCACCTTCAATAACAATAATGTCAAATAAAAATTGGGGGACCCTTAAGCTTCGCCTTTAAGAGTTGAACGCGATAGCGAAAGCCGGCCCCTAGTGTGCACTTCAACCACTCAGTGCATACTTGTTAATGTATGTTGTTACACACACACACACACATGCTCACAGACACAGACACACACGCGCGCGCGACATATCTATAGTAATGGTAGAGGTTTTCGATCTATTTAATAGCACTTTTATATCAACTTCGTGAAAATATTGTACAGTGATGTGGTCACATGGTCCTGTATTATGAACTGCGCTTAGGCGTGACACTTTCATTCGTAAATGGTCACATTCTGTCGTCCTTGCGTTTACTATCTGGCAGCTGTTCGATTTGTTCTTCTGGAGACATCTTCCGGCCAAGCACAACAAGCATCGCCTTATGGTCGGTGAAATGGCAAACAGCACATTATCTAATATTTGCTGTTTGCTTGATACGATATTGTCACGCAGTATTGTGACTAGAAGAGCCAGACGTAGAGAGCGTCTTGGGCAGCCACTTTATTGGAGACCTTGTCCTAATTCGGCGGTGGTAGCGACGACAGGCTTAGCTGTCTTTCGGCGGGTCACAAAAGAAAGAGCACCACGGCTCGGCGACGCACGCCGTTTTATACCCCGCAGAGTTCGAGCTGGACGCTCCTTAAGAACGCGTCGACACTAAGGATGAAAGTCGAACGCCACAGCATCATTGACGCGCGTTCATACCAGACGCCTAGTTTTAGGCAAGCCGAAGATAGAAATGCTAAGAGCGCGCGTCTGTCGCTTTAAATGAAAAGACGCCATGTGGCAACATGTTCTCTGTCGTAGAACGGCGGAACCATATAGGCTGTGCTGTAGTCGCATGGCGTCCGAGGTGGCGGGCGCGCCCTCCGTCTCGGAGGCTATGGTAGTCGAGACATGTTTTTCACAATGTCTCACAGATGGCAGCACGTTATCTAATGTTTGCTGCTTGCTTGATATGCTCAATAAAGTTTATTCCTCCTACAAATCGCCGAATGCGCTCATTTTTGTCGTGAAACCTGCCGAAAAAAATGCGTTAAGGAGACTCGTTCCACTACCTGACATTTACGTGGTGTTTTTTTCCGAGGCAGTTCCAAGTAACATCGTGGCTTTGTGGTAGGGCACCTGCTCGCCACGCAAACGGCCCGGGTTCGATCTTCAGTGGTACCAAAGATTTGTATTGTTTAATTTTAATTGCATATTTCTCGATTTTTCGCTCACGGAGAGATACGGACACCGACGGCGGTATTTCTGCGAAACGAGCTCTCTAACACTATCGGTATTTTGAAAAGTTTTGAAAGCGGGGGTATAACAAGGAATGAAAAAGATCATCCTGGGCGCGACGGAGAGGTACCAAAGCGTACGCGGAACGCCTGCCAGCCATCCGCCCGGGAAGATTGGTCGACGCCAGCGCCGCCGCATCATTCCACGCTGAAACGGCCGCGCACAGGCAGGCGCTCGCGCCACTCAAAAGTTCTAGTACACTCTACCTTGAGTGCTGCGTTCCTCGCATTGTCGTCGCTGAAAGAGCGAGCGGAGCGGCTGGAGGTTCGGGATGCGTTTGAGGAGTTGACAGAAAGTGAATTCCAGCGTCACTTTCGTCTGACAAAGCAAACAGTTCGTTGGCTGTGCGCCGAACTCGATCCTGAAATCGGCTGTAAAGAGCCATGGAATTTCGACGGAGCGGAAAGTACTGTGTGCGTTGAGGTTCTTTGCTACTGGAAGTTTCCAGCGCGCAGTCGGCAGTGAAGAGTTTGTCAGGCTTTCACAGTCGGGGTGCTCCTCCAAAAATGCAGGAAGGAGCTCCCTGTGCCTCTGAGACACCCTTGGTACAAGATGCACGTTTTAAATGCGAAGCATTTCTTAGCGAACTTCGGCGACTTTGAGCGTATCTATCTATCTATCTATCTATCTATCTATCTATCTATCTATCTATCTATCTATCTATCTATCTATCTATCTATCTATCTATCTAGACACCTACGACTTTGTGCTCTCCTGGCCGTTCCATTAATGGAATGTATACGAAACTTGCTATGCTACAACATGACTGCATGGCAAACACGAATGACAGGTCATAACATGAAAATCATGAGATGCATGTCATGAGCGGCATGATTTACATGCCACGTTCTTGGTGCTCTCCTGGCCGTAAGGTTAATTGGATCTATACGAAAATTGGTATGCCACAACATAGGGATGGTCGATTAAATTTTTGAATCGATTAATCGTTAATCGTGCGTTCATTTAGCCTTTCATCGATTAATCGCTTTCGATGTGATGTTTTAATCGATTAATGGATTAATCGACATTTTTTATGGGTGCTTGAAAAATGATGTCTTGTTGTTTTAGAAGCGTTGCTTCTGTTTCATATGGACACAAGTATTCATCCGAGGCGCTAGAGATCGCATGTGCGCATTAGCGGCTGCGTGAAAATTGGCACTTTCGCCCACTGAACACACGGAGTCCGTCGTCTTTGAATGATGTCAAGGATCGAAAATTCCGTGCGTGGTCATGATCCACGGAAAATTCGGCAGCAGGTCGGATTTCCTCGAAGTTTGCCTACTACAGCGAACCGAAATCGGAGGCGCTTTCGGCGACCACACTGGTTGGAAAGTCGCGCCGGAAACATGCAGTATGGCCGAGGGTGAGGAAATCCCAAGAAATGTAAAAAATAAAAAAGAAAAAGAGACAGGGACGAAAGGAAAGTTAAAGACGCTCGCTCTTGGAGGGACGGCAGTTACATTTCTCAGTTTGTGCGTTATATATTGCGGAGGTCCTCGGCGATACTATAACCATGAACTGACGTGATCTCTTCCTTGAGGTCACTCATGCGCATAGGTCGGCGCACTGACTCATGAGTGCACTCACTCGCACTCACTCGCACTCATTTCATAGACGTGAGTGCGTGTGAGTGCCAGTGAGTGTTAGTGGAATTGAGTGTGAGTGAGTGTGAGTGGAACTGAGTGCGAGTGCGAGTGAGTGCAAGTGAGTGTGAGTGGAGGTGAGTGCGAGTGCGAGTGAGTGCCAGTGAATGTTAGTGGAGGTGAGTGCCAGTGAGTGCGAGTGGAGGTGAGTGCGAGTGAGTGCCAGTGAGTGTGAGTGGAAGTGAGTGCGAGTGAGTGCCAATGAGTGTGAGTGGAACTCAGTGCGAGTGCGAGTGAGTGCAAGTGAGTGTTAGTGGAGGTGAGTGCGAGGCCGAGTGAGTGCCAGTGAGTGTGAGTGGAGGTTAGTGCGAGTGAGTGCCAGTGAGTGCGAGTGGAGGTGAGTGCGAGTGCGAGTGCGTGCAAGTGAGGTGAGTGGAAGTGAGTGCGAGTGCGAGTGAGTGCCAGTGAGTGTGAGTAGAAATGAGTGCAAGTGAGTGCAGTGAGTGTGAGTGGAGGTGAGTGCGAGTGCGAGTGAGTGCCAGTGAGTGTGAGTGGAGGTGAGTGCGAGTGCGAGTGAGCGCCAGTGAGTGTGAGTGGAGGTGAGTGCGAATGAGTGCCAGTGAGTGTGAGGTGAAGTGAGTGCGAGTGAGTGCCAATGAGTGTGAGTGGAACTGAGTGCGAGTGAGTGCAATGAGTGTGAGTGGAGGTGAGTGCGAGTGCGTGTGAGTGCCAGTGAGTGTGAGTGGAGGTGAGTGCGAGTGAGTGAAGGTGAGTGTCAGTAAGTGTGAGTGGAAGTGAGTGCGAGTGAGTGTGAGTGGAGGTGAGTGCGAGTGAGTGCCTGTGAGTGTTAGTGGAGGTGAGTGCGAGTGGGTGGAGGTGAGTGAAAATGAGTGTCAGCGTGAGTGAGTGGAGGTGCGAGTGAGTGCGGATCCTGGAAAATTTGGGTGAGTGAGTGTTCTCTCACACTGCTGACCTATGCCGCTCGCCCCGCCACGTATACTAGTAGTTATGGCACTCGGCTGCTGATCCGAAGGTCGCGGGATCAAATCCCGGCCGCGGTGGCGGCATTTCGATGGAGGCAAAATGTTGAGGCCTGTGTGCTGTGCGATGTCAGAGCACGTTAAAGAACCCCAGGTGGTCGAAATTTCTGGAGCCTCCCACTACGGCGTCTCTCATAATCAGAGCTGGTTTTGGGACATCAAACCCCACAAATCAATCAATCAAGACATATGCCGCTCCGTGCATTGGTTCTGAAAATGCGGTTCCCAGCTAGCACACAAAGGATTTAAGACGTCTTCGAGACGGATATCCGAGACGTTAACGACGTCTCAGAGACGGCACGCGTAAGAAGTTTTGGTCTAGAAGACGTCGTATATCTCGTCTAATGTCCGTCTTGTTGCACATATACGAGACGTTTCCTGAACGTCTTTGAAACGTCATCAAAAACCTGGTCTTTTCCATGGCTTGGGGGAGCCTCCAATAATCCCATTTACCGGGATTTCTGAATCCGTTTAAAGACTTACCAAAGACGTCATCAAAAAGCTGTTCCTGAAACGTTAGCCGTAGTCTGAAAAAGAAGCAAAAATCGTGCTCGGGAACGGGGCGCGCCCACCAAAATTTTGATCTGGTTATCACCCTCAGAATGTAAGCTAACGCCTTATGGGTACAAATAAGCAGAAGACATTTTTTGCACCCCTAAGGCATTAACTCAGCGGTTCTGAAGGCGTCAACGGGATCATAATTTTGGGGGGCACACCATCCGCGGACGCCGTCCCTGCCTTTGTTGTAGTAGCTGCGACCTGCCATGTTACCGGCTGCACCATAATGCTTTCAGTGCGGCGGAGTGGGGGGTAGTGCCAGCCGAATACTTTCGTAGTTAAGTCCTAGGAAGAAGTCCTGGCATCGCACTTGCCTGTAACTCTTTTTTTTTTCTCGTGGTTAAAGGCATCAGCACTGAGTGCAACAGAGCAAAAATAGTCCAGTAACGTAGGTACACAGTTCTCAACAAAGGCTTCATCAGTCTTAGCATTTAAGTCAAAATTGGTTGTCGTGTATACAAATATCAATCTAGCATGCAATTTGTAGAGTATGAAGCAAATCTACCAAAAATAGTAATGACATATCTTTCTACAGTGAAGGATAGACAGTTTCATGGCAAGCGGCCTAACAAGGAGGCCTCTGTGCCAATGATCACGAAGTCGAAATACTGCTACATCAAGATTTTATTGACAAACTAACTTGTGCAAGTTAAAAAAAAGAAGAAAATGAGAAATGCGAGAAAAACAAAACCACAAATATTCAAAAGGAACTGCAGAAGAAATACTTTAAATATATTTGGAACTTACTAACCTCTAGAGGATTACAAAAGAGCACTAGTAGTCACACATTAACAGCGAAACGACTATGCGCTTTTCACCATGAGAGCAGCGCATTCGGTTATATGAGCACAGACAGAACAATGGATCACTGTGTGATAGCCGCTTTCAATCACCTTATGCAGTATCTTCACCGCATAAAATCAAGGAATATAAACAAAAGAACTCAAATATGACTCAGACAGGAAAGGGAAAATTCGTCTAGGACATCAGCTGATGTAATAGGCAAACTTTAAAAGACAACCAAAAACATCAATCAAGTGTCAATGAATATTGACCACAGTGACCTTCAAAAAAATTAGCGCATGAAATATTAGCAAAATCGGTATAATGAGCAACGTCACAATGCAGTGCACAATCTCTCGCAGCGAGCAACGTTACATCGAAGCAACCTCAGATCCATAATGAAGCTACATACGTGCTTGAAGTCGAATACACAGGAGATAGTGTTGAGGCGACGAAAAAGAAAAAAGTAAGCAATATTTTCAATTACATGTACAAAATACAGATGTGGCTCTGTACAAAGCACTGCATTACGCACATATATGCAAATCTGACATGAACGGCGATCAGACTGGCAAGCATCAGTCGGAAGCCAAAAAAGAAAAAAAAGATTTTGGCACCCAGCACATGAAGCTATTCCTAAAAGGGACTTCAAATAACCATCGGGTCTACATGTGCAGGATCAAGCTGAGAGTCTCGGAATTTTGCCCTGTTTCACATTAAAAAAAAGAACACTGTTACCTTATACCTAGTCATTAAACAAAACACTTCGAACAGCCAACTCCTTTGAGAATGCAACCTCCACCAAACGCGCAACCAGTTCACGTTCACACTCATCAAAAACTAGTTGTAGTGTCCAGGCTTAGTGCAGCTGGTGAATACGATGCTACTGGCATCATATGACACGCTGAAACCGCCGTCGCGAAAATGATTTCAATGTAGAACCTCGGTGGGGCCGTGGTAAAACGCAGTTGGTGCCCTATCAGGTTATCCATACAAGCGCCGATTAAACCGCATGTATTCCTGCAAAGGAAAAAAAATGGGGCCGTTATTTTCTATAAAGCTGTTTTACAACTGTGCTTTCAGGAACGAAATTTGAAATGCATCTCTGTCATAGACTGCGCGCTTTACAGGAAGTGCTCATAATATCCTGCAACTTGCAATAGATAAACACTCAAAATGAATTTTCCTCGAGTGCCTGATTCTTCTGCACTGCTGCCTGCACAATATATATATATATATATATATATATATATATATATATATATATTTAACGAAGCAACAAACTATGATGCCTAGGAAAGCATAGGAGAAGTTATCGGGGTACCTAATTGTAGTATTATACTTGTGGAGTAAGTATAAAGGAATTTAAGTGGACAAAAAGACAAATCTTCCTTCTGTGGGAACCGAACCCACGACCTTCGGATAAGGCGTCCGATGCTCTACCGCTGAGCTACGAAGGCGGTCGTCCCCCCCGTCCCTTCTATCGGGTATATGTGCACATACAATCGAACACTCAGTGGATTGTATGTAGTACATATACCTATGTACATATATACGAAGCTCAGCGAGCTCCGCCGAAGCTTGGACGCTCGTGCTAGATGCCCAGCGATGAAAACGAACAGAAGAAGTCAGGATACAACAGCCGGCCTGCGGCAAAGGCGCTGTGTCTATGTCTCTCTCATTTACAATATACAGTGGTGTTCGGGCCGTCTCCGCAAGAAACTTGATGCATCTGCTGTTGCGTCGCGACTGCAGCGGGTCCCACGAAGAAGCAGCGGAAAACATGACGGGTGGCCGGCAGGGACGCCAGCTAGCCACGAACGCAACGGTGGGGCGCAGGGCGCCGAAGAAGAACCACTCGCTCCGCGGCTTACCACACACACTCTTTATTTACACCCTACACGTACGCCTCTAAAGCGCCCCTCACGGCGCATCATCAACGGTGCCGAGCGAGGCGCCACCCGGCAACGCAAGCACGCAAACCGAAACAGAAACTAGTGCATCGCGACACAACATCATCCCCTCCTCGAAAGAACGTTCCTGCAGTACTCGCGATGCACAAGACAAAAGAATTCACACCATTCTCCGCACACATGTGCGGATGCAAAAGATTTTTGACAGCGTGCACACTGCTACGCATTGAAAGAATACACATGACACTAGGATGAACACAATGTTTTCATGAATGCAAGTCTGAACGTACTAATTTATGTAATATAATCTGCAAAGCGGCTTGGCTTATTCCGCTTCCTCCTGGAGCGGCGCCTTTGAGAAGGACTAGGCCTTTGAGAAGAACTAGGTGATTGTGGTTCCTGATCACCTAAACTCGGAGACGAAACATCAAGACTCGTAGGAAGAGGTGACGGCCCTGACCCAGAACCTGAGTTCGCGGCTTCATCACCTGGGCTCACAGCCTCAGCTAAAGCTTGACTTTCTGGACCAGAGTCCGATTCAACGGCCTCAGCCGCTTGTGAAGGTTCAATATGAACTGCTTCGCTTGGTGTAGATGTACCAGCTACACCGTCTGGGAAATCCTCCCCCCCTGCAGAAGAAGTGTTGGTACATGGAGGCCACATGTAGTAATCCGGCGTGTAAGGAGAAGACGTGAAAGACAAGTGACGGGAAGAAGTTTTTGGCGTTGAAGCCGAATCCGTATGGAAAATGACAATGCGAGAAGCGTTCCATACGCTGCCATCACTTAATCGAAAAGATGTGGGACTAACTTGTTCTGAAACTTTGTATGGGCCTCGGTACTTGGGACGTTTCCCTGGAACTCGGACCTTCACTGTGTCGCCAACTTGAACTTTAGATGGCTTAGCACCTCGACGATTGTCCACATAGTGCCTCATAGCTTGTTGACGAGAAAAGACTCTGTTACGAATGTGCTCATGCGAGAGCGCTCGTGTATTGCGATGCAAGGAAACGATGTCAAGAGCAACTCGGGGTTGCCGACCGTGAAGCAGTTGCGCAGGAGACACCCCAGTGGCGCCCTGCGGTGTAAACCTGTAAGAAGCTAAGCATTCAGTCAAAACTTGCTTAAGGGAACGCTGTTCCAAATGAGCGATTTGAATGTGTTCTTTCAGAACACGATTGAAACGCTCGATTTGACCATTCGATTGCGGATAAAAGACTGACGAGTTCAAATGCTGAATGCGGCGTTGCGACAGAAAAGTCTCGAACTGGAGAGACTGAAATTGCGGACCATTGTCCGTTACTATTGCATCAGGAAAACCTTCTCGGCTGAAAATGGAAGAGAGGAATTCAATAATAGCTGCAGAAGTGACTGTAGGCGTGAAACAAATTTCAGGCCACTTAGAATGATAATCAATGACAGAAATAATGAACCGCGCATTTGCGGGGCATTGT